>JARHVA010005603.1:262500-272500 GCA_037957365.1 Torreya grandis | reverse complement strand
AATAATACCCTTTTTATTATGGATTATATTTTTTGTATAAAGGAAATAAATGTATCCAAGGGTTAGGAGTTTTTTAAATAATGGGTATGTTTGGTAGAGTACCTCTATGATTTTGGAAAATATAAACATAGTTGGTCATGAGACTCAGGGGTTAAGAGGACATGTCAACATAAATATAAACCTTTAACCGAGTGTAAGGTTATGTTCTTACAAAATGTAGTTAAAATATGGTAGATTCTTGGTTAATACATATATATGGACCTTGATATACTATTGGAGTAATTACATATGATGTATGTTCTGATGTATAAGTATATGTATATAGGATAATACCTATAGTTAATTTAAAGATTTTATCTAGTCATTACGTGTTTGAGAGACTAAAACCATAACCGCAATAAAATAGTCTTTTAAAAATCAGGCTAAGATGTATAAATAAATGTCATAATGGGTTTATTTAGTTTCTATTACTCTAAAAATTATTGATTAAGTATTAGTTATATGTGTAATCCATATTGAATACTTGTGTGTGATACATACTATGAGAATGTTTATATGTATAACTGTTTAGATGTACTTAGCATCATGATATGTGCTTATATGTTATAATTCCTTAAATACTTGTATGTAATTTATAATTAGGGTATATTAAGGTGTTATAATCCCATACTTTTTTAATTTTTATTATGTATGTGAGTCACTTGATTATTAAAATCATAAGTTTGGGTTATGTGATATTATGTAGTTGGAAACTTATGATAGAATGGGATATAACTACGCCTCAACTTATATCTACATTATAAAAGTATGTTGTACCCAAATGGTACATCTAAAATTACTATGCCTAAAATCATATCTAAATTTGATTGATTTACTTTATACATGTTGTTTATTGCTATGAATACCATTTTTTATAACAGTTGGTAAGACTTTGTGCATGCATGCATGCAACCTTTGAGAGTTTAATGAATGTTGTGTTGGTATGTTATTGTGTTTTATGGGAACTATGATTTGCTTCATTTTATATAGTTATATAATTTCTTACGTTTCCATGATTTTAAGACTACCTTATATGATTTTTTTTTGGAAAAAAATAGTAGTTATGTCTTAGAATACTAGACTATGGTAATATGGGTTACCATAGGTGTAGTATGTTTGGAAATAAATTATGGTAGTTAAAATTTATAGTTATGTATATTTTATTTGGGTATTATAGACTATAGTCATTAATTCTAGGATGGGATAGAAATTAATGTGAGATTCATTCATGTGTTTGATGGAATAAATGTATGTTTTGGTTAGTCTTATATATATCATAACATGTGATGTATTTTATAAGTAGGATGTAAATTAAATGAATCTTTTGGTTGAATTATATTTTTCCAATATGAATTAATGATTTTGAGTAAGGAGTGAGATAAACTTCAGTGGCTTACTAGTCTCACAATGATAGATGAAGACAGTTCGATCAAGTGGTGTGCATAAAATTGATTGATCTAGATCATTATTATTTATTATTTGTAAAACTTTATTCCAAAGTATGCTGAGTGAGACATTATCATTTCATGAGTATAATTCACATGTTTGTGTGATATCTTGTAATAGAATGGATTTTTATAATACACTACATGTTTAGTTTAGAATCATACATCACATGAGTACTTGCTTGTCTCTATGGATTCCTGCACCATCATTATCTACTCATCCATGAAGGGAGGGCCAATTCTTAATGTAATTAGTGTGGGGGATCATTGGTCCATGGTTGGTGTGGAAAAGTGCTTGAATGATACTCTCCCTCCATAAAATTAATACTTTTGATATGACACTTAAGATTACTATAGATATTGAAGAGTCTAGGGAACTCATGATCTAAAGAGCCAGGTATCTAAATTATGTACATTGTATTAGATTGTATATTATTATTGGATATTGTCATGAAGAATTATAACTAGTTATTATTGTATATTGAGTATAGTGATTATAGAGTTGTATCAACCATGGTTGAGTTTCTGTATTATTTATATATTTAATTTATGTAGTGTTTTCATGACATTAAAGATCTATGATATAAGATGTAATGTGTATTTACTATTATCACTCATATATATATATATATATATATATATATATATATATATATATATATAATCTTTGTTCAAATTCTCATAGTGTAATTTATTTATGGTATATATTTTTAATTATAAAAAATTACATATTTCTATGTCTAATCTAGTGGGGTTGTTACATGTGGTATCAGAGTTGTGGCTTAAACTCTAAAACCTAATGAGTCCATTATCATTTTCATGTCTTTTAGTTCACCAGTGTGAACCTAGTGACATGAAGTATTGCATGGGTATTTTGGATTTGTATTACCTCATTGCAAAACCATGTTACAATATTATTGGTGTTTTGTGATATTCATATAATGTGTAAGGGTAACATTGTGTATGTACCCTTAAGAGCACTTGTACCCTTTTGAGTTGAATATGTAAGCTGATTTATCAAGTATTTCAATGGTGATGGTTGTATACGAGGTGGTTAGGTGATTAAATATCATAGTTCATGAGTTATGAACAAAATATTTCTACCATAGTTGATGACTTAGATCGAACACCTCGAGTGTGTTACATTCTTCTTGGTAATCAATCACCTTCACTATTTGTGTTTTATGTTGTGAGTGTTTTTAAGTTCAAGATGCTTCTCACTATATATATATATCTTTGTGTGTGTATGTGTGTATTGATTTTTAATGTAATTCCTTATTTTCACTAATCTTAGGAATGGAAAATCTTATAAGACCAATTTACATTTTGGTAACACCTAGTACGGTAGGGATTTTCTTGTAGTAGAGTGATGTTTTGATTAAGAGTTCCTAAGTGTTAGAAGCTTGTTTAAGGATCATAACCCTTAATTTATGTGGTAAATATAAGGTGTTACCTCTCATATTGGAATTAAAGGAGATTTATCACTCCCTTATTTTCCTTTGACATCATTTTAAGCCCTTGAGAGGATTCTTCTTTTCTTGATGTTATTTTAACCTTATTTTCCTTGAGATCATGGGATCAATGTTTTATACCTCTTGTAGAGAAATAAGTGGTAGGATTTGATGAAATGATAAATCTTTGAGGATAATATTTTATTTCTTCCAGTTGTGGAAATAAATTTTTATACTATACTTACATGTTTGGTAAGTAGTAGTGATTTGGCAACATTGAGTTTTGGTGTTTTATTTTACCTTGTAAGGGTTTGTATGAGTTTTTGAAATGATATTTCTTTATTTTTCAATATGAATCTTTATGTCACTACTTTATCTTAATTGTGAATAAAAGACCATGTGGGTGGCAAACCTTGGATTATATATATATATATATATATATATATATATATATATATATATATATATATATATATATATATATATATATATATATATATATATATATATATATATGTATGTATGTATATGTATGTGTGTGTGTGTGTGTGTGTGTGTGTGTCTGTATATATATATATATATATATATATATATATAGTAAGAATTATAAGTTTATTATAATTAGAATGATATTACACACCCTTGATTAGATTGATATTTTGCTTAATGCATGTTATTTTGAATAAATATTATTATACCTTTCACCGAAATGGATTAGGGTATAGGAGGTGTGGGACACTTTGTCAATCTTGGGGTTGGAATAAACTTTTAACTTCTTGTGTGATAGTTGAGAAAGAAAGGAGATATTATTTCATTTATTATTTTATAAGGTTAAATAAAGGGTGTGATTCTTGGCCTATGTATGTTATGTTAATTATAACATTATTTCCTCTTAATCATAAACATAATAGAATAAGTTAAGCTATGAAATATGATACTAGTATGTTTATCTAGTAGTAACTTAATACAATTATAGATTAATTATATGATCTCTTTTGTATGTATGATGATACATCTAGAATAATTTAGCATATAGGTTTGCTTTCAATGATCTGATAGCATAAACTTATGATTATTTGAAACATTGTACATATTTTAAGATCATTAGATCATAGAGACCTAAGGGAAGAATGGAAAATTGGTAACATGAGTTTTAAATGATAGGATGGTATCCTAATTAATCTCACATTAACTTAGTTATTATTGAGTTGAATCCAATAGATGGACTTGTCAAATACAGGATTTGATGGGAAAAACTTGTTAAATTCAATTGTATGGCCTTATGCATGTATATTATGGATGGATTTTCCATGATTTTTTATACTTATAAAATGTAATATTTATAGTTCTTATTCATCATCATACCTATTAGGGACTCCATGGAGTAGTGATAATATTGACATGTTATACTTATTAGGAGCTATGTGAAGTAGAGATAGTATTAACTTATACATATTATTCTTGTCAGGTTCCCTAAAAATAATTCAAAATGATAAAAACACTCTCTGGGTTAGGGAGATGTACAGAAGGGCTGAAAGATTTAGTGAAACTATCTCTAGTCATTTATTTTGGCTTGCATGATGATGTTGTTTGCTCTTCGGAAGTTAGTGAAATATTCACTAATATATGTGGGATCCTTCAAGCTAACAGAAGTGGTCAGTCTTATAACATATAGGCTTATCTTGATGATTTTGGACCCTAGGGTGATCATGATAGAATCAGTCAAAATAAGTAATACTCATAACTAAGTTTGCTTAATAGATAGATGTCATTAAATAGGGTCTTATGGGACTAATAATCTGAAATAATATAACTTGAAGGAACTATGGTGAGTTTTGTACATAATTTTCCATGTATTTTCTTAATTTGATATTTCATACCATGTTATTGCTTTGCTAAATAATGTTTTAATTTAGAATTTATGTTTGAATAAGGGTCATCAAGGATGATGACTAACTTTATGGGGAAGGATGTAACAATTCAATTCCTTACCAAACAAACTTGTTAGATTATCCATGGATATTTGCAATTAACAAATTTAGATTTAGATATATTTATGATTAAGCTTGAGATTTATGCTATTATGCGATAGTATAATGTTACTTAGTTAGATAATGATACATGATTTCTTATTATGAGTTGCATTAATGTATTCATTTACATTTTAAAGCATAATAATGTAATATTTTAGTTATATATTGTTACTTTATGATTATCATGTGATATGATCTAATTACATGTATGTTATGCAGTAGATGCGTGATAATTCATCCCTCAAGTGTAGTGAAAGGAGAGCATCATCAAAGATGATGATGTAGATGAAAACATTTTAGGTTGACAAAGAGCTAGAAAAACCCTATGCACATCATAATAGTTAGTCATGGTAGAAAATGTATTTTAAAATGATTGATTTTGGGTGTTTGTTTAAATTTTTATTTTCTATGATTACCTGAGTAGATATACTATATAAATAAGTTACCTTGGGTTCTTATCCTAATGTGTTGTTAATACACATGGAGATAAATTTAATAAAAGTAAAATTAAATACAAGGTATTATTTATGATTTTACCATTAAATTTATAAAGTATAATTAAAAGTTAAATTAGTTTAATATGAAATTAAATTTCATATTAAAATATTAAAAAAAGAGAATTATTTTAAAAATCTAGAAAAAACAAAAAAGAATTAGAAGTCTTAAAAATAGGAACAAAAAAAAGAAGAAAAGGGTGAAAAAAACTTTTAAAAGGAAAAAGAAACTATGCCATTATCTATTGTTCTTCAATATAATTTATGAAAGGAGAGGAGGAAGTGGGCATAATACAATAAGGAAAACTACATAGGAGAATATAAATAGAGGGTAAGGAGAAAGGTAGTGGAAGGCGGTAGCTAACAGAAGGGAAATCATGGGCTCAAATGAATACAAGAACTGATTGCTAGGTAGGAAATGCACTTCATTTTTGATGTAATTATGAATCTAGATAAATTTGAAATTTGTAGTTATTGGTGGTTTATCTATAAGAATCAGATTCCAATGACATAGAGTGTAGTCAGAAAATTATGTATAGTGATTATTGTGAGAGTATATAACATCAACTACTGATATAACCAATATGTTTATCTAAATAGGCATAGTATTTATTTATGGTATAACCAACATACGAGTATTTGTGAAGTGATTCATAGTGATAAATTGATTGGATATATGAATCAATATGAATCTCTTGATCTATCTAGAATCAAACGAATACCTTTAATCCCCTTGTTTTTATATGTTATTATCTTATTATTTTATTATCATAGTAAATCATTGTATTCTAATGAAAATCGCTGAAGTATAAAATAATAAAATCCTTGAGTTAATGATTTTTGGAGTCCTTGGAAAATTCTTGGTGTCTTTTGTTTCATGTAAGTAAAGCTCTGTGGAAGATATTTTTTGAGAGATATGTAGGGTGAAGGGTGTGGTGTCGAAGTGACAATTAAAGAATTACAAAAGTATGAATACAATTACATATTTGGAAGACATCAAAGCTTTAGAAAAATAATAAACCATTATTTACATATGATATCTAGCAAAACTTTAGTAGTAAATTAATAAAGTAGACCCATAAAAGAAGACCCAACAATAAAATCATTAATAGTGCTAGTTATGCTAGTTAAGGGGCAATGTAATGCTATAAAAAATTATTTAATATTTGATTACAATGCCAATTTTAGGAATGCAGAATGAACTAAATACTTTATGAGTTGATGGGACACATTCCCTTAGGCATCATTGGTAATTTGTGAGACATTTTCTTATCTATGTCCCTTCAAATTCTCCTTAGGCCAATCTTGATGAACCATCCTCCCTTTTGTGTTAGGTCATTCTCTCAATCAATAATTTGTTATTTTAATTATAATTTTTTTGATTTTCTCCCTTTTTAGAGTCTAATCTCAATCATGTTATCAGTTTTATTGTTTTTCCTTTTCCAAGGTCATTACATTTATTTATTCTTCTATTCTTGGAATTTGAAATTAAGAAGTAACATAGAGTTAATTGATTAAGAATCCATGTAGTATAAACACACAATCCAATAGAAACCACTATGTGAAGGGGAGTGCCTTACAACTCAACATCGATAACAAGTGAAATACTTAAAAATACACCAAATACAAGTATGTACATAATTTATGTTCTTATAGTAGTTTCATTGAGTTTAGTCTTTTTCTAGCCTTTAAGACATTAAAAGGTTGATGTTGATCCAGTCTAAATACTTATTTTGTTATGTAATTGTTATTATTTTTATTCTCAGTCATCATCATAGCTATATGGCTATCACTTCTATAATTAACTCTTTGATTTGTGAGATATATATATACAGAGAGAGAGAGAGAGAGAAACTTTCCAAACTAAATGGTGAATTACTACATATGTGAAGTGTCTTATTTTATAGAGATACCACTTATCATACTCATGTAAGGAAATAAATAACTCATGTGGTATTTAAGGAAATATCTAGGGTGATATGATGTATGTGTGCTTTGTCTTATTTAGTAGTTTAGACAAACTATATACACTAAAATTGGCAATTTGTTACATGTTGTATCATTTATAATTGGCCAAATATAATAAGAATATGGAGGTTATTAAAAATAGAGTTATATTGACCAAGTTTTTAATTGAGAATCACAAAAGCTAATAATACCCTTTTTATTTTGGAGTATTTTGTTTTTATAAAGGAAATAAATGTATTTGAGGGTTAAGAGTAATTTTAAGGGTTTAATATATAATGGGTATGTCTAGTGGAGTACCTCTAAGATGTTGGAAAATATAAACATAATCATTCATGAGACTTGGGGATTGAGAGGTCGTGTTAATATAAATATAAACCTTTAACCTAGTGTAAGGTTATGTTCTTACAAAATGTAGTTAAAATATGGGAGATTCGTGGTTAAGACATATAAGTGGACCCTTATATAATATTTGAGTACTTGCATATGATGTATGTTCTGATGTATAAGTATTCATATATAGGAATAATACCTGTAGTTAGGGAAAATATTTTATCTAGTCATCAGGTGTCTAAAAGACTGAAACCATAACCACAATAAAATAGTCTTCTAGAAAGTGGGATGAGAGGTATAAAAAAATGTCATAATGGGTTTATGTGGTTTATGTTACTCTACAAATTATTGATTAACTACTAGTTATATGTGTATTCAGTATTGAATACTTGTGTGCAATACATACTATGAGAATGTTTATGTGTATAATTATATGGATGCATTTAACAACATGGTGCACGCTTACAGGTTATAGTTTCATAAATAATTATAT
Source organism: Torreya grandis (assembly GCA_037957365.1). Taxonomy (NCBI): domain Eukaryota; kingdom Viridiplantae; phylum Streptophyta; class Pinopsida; order Cupressales; family Taxaceae; genus Torreya; species Torreya grandis. The sequence continues at coordinate 264,247 of JARHVA010005603.1, read as the reverse complement.
GTAGTTTAGACTTAGGGTATATCCAGGGGGTATAATCTCATACTTGCTTAATTGTTATTATGTATGTGAGTCACTTGATTCTTGAAATTATAAGTTTGGGTTGTGATATTATGTAGTTGGTAACCTATGATAGTATGAGATATTCTAGGGTACTACATTATAAAATTATGTTGTACCTAAATGGTACATACTAAAATTATTATGCCTAAACTCATATCTAATTTTTTTCAATTTACTATATACATGTTGGTTATTGCTATAAATAAAATGTTTTGTAATAGTTGGTAAGTCATTGTGCATTCGTGCATGTAACCTTTGAGATTTTAATGAATGTTGTGTTGGTATGTTATTTTGTTCTATTGGAACTATGATTTGTTTAGTTATATATAGTTACTTGTATAATTTTTTATGTCTCCATAATTTTAAGTCTACCTTATATGATTGTTTTTAAGAAAACTAGTAGTTATGTCTTAAAATACTAGACTATGGTAATATGGGTTATCATAGGTATAGTATGTTTGGAAATAAATTATGGTAGTTGAAATATATAATTATTTATATTTTACCTAGGTGGTATAAACTATAGTCACTAATTCTAGTATGGGATAGAAATTAATGTAAGATTCATTGATGTGTTTGATGGAATAAACATATGTTTTGGTTAGTCCTATGTATAACATAGTATATGATGTATTTACTAAGTAGGATGTAAATTAAATGAATATTGTGGTTGAGTTGTATTTGAACAATCTACATTGATGATTTAGATTAAGGATTGAGACATACTTCACTGGCTTACTAGTCTCACAATGACAAATGAAGGCAGGTCGATCGAGTGGTGTGTATGAAATTGATTGATCTAGATCATTATTATTTATTATTTGTAAAAATTTGGGCCAAAGTATGTTGAGTGAGGAATTATAATTTCATGAGCATGATTCAAATATTTATGTGATATATTTTAATAAAATGGATTTATATGATACATTTTATGTTTAGTTTAGAATCATACAACACATAGGTACTTGCTTGTCTCTCTAGATTCCTGGATTGTCACTATCTACTCATCCATGAAGGGAGGGCCAATTATTGATGGTATTAGTGTGGGGGATTTTTATTCAATGGTTGGTGTGTAAAATCACTTGGATGATGATTTTCCTCCCCACAGTAGTACTACTTTTGAGATGACACTTGAGATTGCCACAAATATTGAAGAGTCTGGGGAACTCATGATCTAGGGAGCCAAGTATCTAAATTATGTGCATTGTATTATATTGTATATGATTATTAGATATTGTCATGAATAATAATAAGTAATTATTATTTTATATTGACTATAGTTATTGTAGAGTTGTATCAGTCATGGCTGAGTTGCTATATTACTTTTATATTTATTTTATGTAGTGTTCTCATGACATTAGAAACCTGTGATATAAGATGTAATGCGTATTTAATATTATAAGTCAAGTATATATATTATATTTGTTCTAATTCTTGTGGTGTAATTTATTTATGGTATATATGTTTAATTTAAAAAATCATGTATTTCTATGTCTAACCTAGTGGGATTGTTACAAGAATTATCCCATGCATGACATGAAGCTTTCTACCATTGTCAATGTGTTTAAACAATGGAAAACTTTTCTACTAGGAAAAACTTTTAAGGTGAAGTCTAATCACTATAGCCTTTGGTATTTATTCTCTCAAGATGATTTAAATACACACTAGCATAGATGACTAAAATTTT
>JARHVA010005603.1:242500-257500 GCA_037957365.1 Torreya grandis | reverse complement strand
TGATGATGGGTTAGTTATTTATATCTCATCTCAGATGGTTATTATTTTCTTTCATTTATGTTATGTTATTTTATTGAGATGTCTAATGGTTTGAAATTTGACTTGCTCAGAACTCCCTTCTCATCCCTGGTTATCGAAATGACCATCTAGATCATGGTTGGGGTGGTAAGGGCCACCAATGGTTGGGCTCATAGGGCTAGTTAGAATGGTTTGTTTAATTCATTTATTTTTTCTCCATGCTTGGATGATCTTGTGAAAATGTGAAGTGGTAATGAGTAATATTATGTTATTGATACATTATTTAGTTAGTTGTTAATGTTTAGTGTTATATGATTCATGAATATAGTTAGTATTCTATCTTCTTTTGATATTGGTTAATTATGGTAGTGTTAAATTTTGATGTTAACGAAATGTAGGAAAAGGAATCAAAGGTTTAAATGTTGCTTATATGATAAGAAGCTAAAATTTTTATATTGCTAAAGGTAATTCATTTTGTTAAGTTATTAAAATCATTAGATAGTTCTAATTCCTCTTGATAACTTAGAGTATTCTATTGATATTATTAATGAAGAAGTAATATTTTGATTTTGTTATATGCTCATGATAGTTAATATGAGTAAAATTCTAGTCAGTCATATATATAGATGTTTACTTGATGTAGAAAAATATAAATTTTATTTGATAAGTAAAATGGTTATCATCAATTCATCAAATAGATAGTTGTGAGTTGGTTTATGTTTTATGTTGAAAAAATTATAGGTTTTATAGATTATGTATATTTATTAAATGTTTTTAGCTATGATATGTGATTATACCAATTATAATTGTTTTTTTGTATGCATAAAACATAAACAAATACCTTCTTCTAATACACACTTTAAACATACCTAGTTGTGTATAGACGTATGTATACTATTATTAAATATGGAAGTGTTACTTCATTCTCTCATTTAATATTAAACATTTTATGGGAATGAGTAAAATTTTTGAGTTTATTTTACTCTCTCATTTAATATTAGATGATTCATAGATATGACTAAAATTTATATGTTGATTAGTTTATTACAAGGTTGCCTATAATAGAGTTTAAGTTGGAATTCTTAAATGAATTAATATAGAGTTGATTTTTGAAAATATGTTAGATTAATCCAATGTATGAAATGAATTAGTTTAATGTGGTATTATACTTCATTTGATTTTGTATAAATAAGTAATTCTTGTATGCATACTTTCTAATTTTTCACCTCTATGGACTGCATGTGCTTCCATCCCTTTTCTATTACATGTTCTTGTTGCATTATTGTATCATGGCATGTCCAACATTAATTTTTAAATTTTCCTTAAGTGAAACATTTTATTTGGGCTCCACTCAAATTTAAAATTGTCTGAATTCCTATTTAAACAAGTTATATACATTCAATTGTATGAAAATCTTCTATTATTTATGAACTTTTAAATCATCTAGTTCATTTAAAACCTATTGAATACAAGCTTATATTATACTTATTCAAATATGGAATATGTTATTTATTTATACTTGGTTATGATGAAATATATTCCCTTAGATGATAATGGAAATTATTATATAAATATGATTATTCCTTTAATAAATTGCTTTCGATATGAATGGTTAAGGTGATAGTTGTTAAAGTATAACTAGAAAAGGTTAGAATATATGTGAAGTATGAGTTAAATATGTTCTTTCTCTTTAAATTTATAAATTATTATATAATTAATTATTATTGGATATAAATACTCGTAGATGTAATATGTTTTAAATTCCCTTTATATTTATCATATCACATTGGCTATAACAATATAACATCGTAACATGGATTCAATTATAGGTTGCCTATGAAAGTTATTAATGAATAATAATGTTGATTATAACATTGATATCATTCTTCATTTATTCAAATAATGACATTCATTTTTATTAGTGGAGTGTTGTGTAATAAGGAACATGTGGTAATGGTGTGGTGACCCTGACACCATGAGGTAATTAATAACCTTGACTAGTAGCACTATGAAGCCTTGAGTTTCAATCTATCCTTATTGTAATCTATTCTATGAAGTGGTATTTTATTAACATAAATCTACATGTGTTAATTTGATTTTTGGTTACTTTTATGTTTTATTTTTATACAATCATATTTTATTTTGAGATTAGATCAATAAATTAACTTGTACTTTTAATGAAAACCTATTTTTACCTAAATGATAACATAGGTTGTTAGAGTTATCCTTTTTGGTTCAATTGATCCCAAGATCTTAACCAATATTGAGTAGAACTAAAACATATTGAGGAGAATGAGGTATTTACCTAGGGTTAAGGACCTATAAACGGTCCTATGTGGAAGAATGTCACATATGGTGCTCAAGTCCTATCCATGTATGCGTACATCAATATGCCCTAAACCCCATAAACATCAATGAAGTTAACATGTTTTCCCATATCACCCTTTGTATGTATTTATCTATAGCTAATTACCTTAGTTCACCTCCTTTGGTTCCAGTTTCATGTATATGAGTGCACTTAATGATTATTGATTACATCAATAAGTGAGGTATTGGGTCTGAAACACATCAAAAAATGTACTCTGATATACAATGCCATTTTTGGGGGGTTGTTTCATTGATAAAAAAAATGTATGGGAAAAATATGTGGATTATGAGACATTAAAGTGTTGTGACTACTCTAATGTTTTTTTTAAAAACTACTCAATACTTTTCATAATGAATACATGTCAAATAACATTACAAATCTTATTCTAGAGTGAACACAATGAGAAAAACAACATATTGAGAAGGTGGTATAGTATACTAAATCTAAGAAACCTTGGGATGTTGACTTACAAATGGACATTAGGCTCACAAGATGTGAAATTAATAATGTATTATTTGATTTTGGAAGTACTATCAATATGATTCCTAGATTCAATTAGGAGAATATTAGTAGGCCAACTTTGAGATACAATATTATCAATATTAGTCTTGCAGACTATGGGAAAGTATAGTTAATTGGTCATTTGAAATATGTGGAGATTAAGTTGTTGAGTTGAGTATGTATACAAAGGGAAATGCAACCGATCTATTAATCATTACTAGATTGAAGAAGATAAGTCCTACTTACACTTCTGATTGTTGATACATTAGATATTTGAGGTCATGACCAAGATGGATCCTCTAGACGTAACCAAGGGATCTCTTACCACAATAACATCACTAGAGAGGGTTCTAAAGCATCTAGTCAAAAAACATTATGCAATAACCCTAGTTAGGTCTAATGTTTCATATTAACTAAGTAAATGGAAAGTAAAATAAAATTTAATCTAGTGCTCACCAAATATTGTGGCACAAAATAGGGGTAATAAACATAATAATTAAACATGCATACAATATATATACTCACATCAATGTATAAGAAATCCTAATGAATGGGAGAGAAGTACAAATGTTAATTTATTTACTCTTACAAAGGAGGAACAAAGTTAAAAATACTTATCTTTGAAAATGAATCTATCGAGCCTTAATCTCTCCCTTGGTCAAGGTGATTCAAAATAGGTTATTGTGGTATGTAAATATAATAAGGATAAGTTAGATCTAGGCTACACAACTTTTCTATGCATCTAAAAGACTTTTCCACAAGACAAGATCCATATCTCCAAAGAAAATATTAAAAACCTAAGCTATGATCCTCAATTAGAATGGTGGATAAGTATTTGTACAATATAATATTCTTCTTCTTCTCTTATTAATAATTGATGGAAATGGATGTGTATATATAGCTAAATCTAAACCTAATTTTTTTTTAAAGTTTAGCCGATAGTGTCAGCCCAATTGACTATGTATTGTTAATTGATGAAAATAAGTTAGGTCTTGTTATAGGTCGGTCAAAGGTGACCTAAACCTATAAATTTATTTTATCAATTTGAATATAGGGTTGATGGGACTGATAGTGTAATAAAAACTATCAAAAAGGGTTTTAGGCTTAGGAAGGGGCTAATGAAGGTGGTGAAATCTTGGAGGAATGTGGAAGAAAGGATACAAGGCTTAGGTAAGTACATATAAGAAGGCTATGTAGATAACAAGTGGTAGTATAAGAGACACAAATCCTTTGAAGAACTAATGGTCTGCACACCCCTTTCTCGATGCACCTTTTAAGGCATGCACTTAGAGAGATTGAGATTTGACAAGTTCCTACAAGAGAGAAAGCATTGATAATTGATAAAGTTTGAAAATATTATTTGTATACATATGCCCCACTTTAATCTCATCATGTTTAACATAAGTGTAATAGGGGATGGTACTTTTAGAAAAGAACATAGTAACACATAATGTTAAAGATGAATAAATTATAGTAAATAGTAAGTAAGATAAATGAAATGATAGAATTGAAAAACATGTACCTTTACTTACCTTAGTGTTGTAGATAAAAAATGAATTGAAATAAATGTGAATATGTCCAATGTAGGGAACATTAGGTTCACTTGTAGAGATTAGTGAAAAGGGGTAAAAGAAATCAAAATATATGTGTACTATGCGAAAATATTATCTATAATGTTAAGATTTTAGAATAACATACGGTTCAGAAAAAAGCTAGTGAAAACAAAGATATGATTAAAAAATAGAATCTAGAGGTAAATAAATTTTAATAGTAAATATAAATAGGGTGAAAAATAATTCAATAATTATTTTTACTATTCTGAGAAAATAGATCTCTTAGACACCCATTGTGAGAGTAGAGAGAAATCATGGTGAGCAAATGAAAGATGAGATGGGGAGGACACTTGGTGGATGTAACGAGTGTGACATAAGTAAGCAAACATGAATTTTAGAATTTTTTTAGTAATTTTATTTGAAATTGAGTTAGATATATAAAATTTATTGGTAAGGAAAATATATGCACCAAAATTGACCCTAGTAAAATTTTAGGTAGATTAGGGGTAGAACAGGGTACTAGGTAGGAAGAAGTCAAACCAACAAATGCCTAAAGTATTTATTATAAATGTTGAAAAAGTAATCATAGAGAAAGAACAGAGTCAATCTGGTTGACTCAAATTATAAGGCAGGAAAAAAAAAGGGGGTCTACTACATAGTAGTGGGATGACATAATATTGTTAAAGGTGGCAGACTACATAGTAGTGGGCTAATGTAGTTTGAAATAAAGAGATGGCTGACTATGTATCTTATGGGCAATGTAGTTAGTAGTAAGTGGCCAATATAGTTTATGAAAGAAGGTTTACTATGTACTTGAGGGCTGATGTAGTATGTTAGAAATTGTATACATATAATATTTTCAAACTTTTATTGATTATTAACACTTTATATCTTGCAAGAACCTATCAAGTCTCAATCTTTATAAATGCATGCCTTAACAGGTGAATATAGAAAGGGGTGGGTAGACCATTTTTACTTCACAAGATTGTTGTCCCTTTTTCCACTTTCCATATACACATTCATCTCTTAAAAACATTAATAACCCTAAGCTTATTATTCTTAATCTTACCCATTTTAGTTATTTTCCTCTTTCCATCATCCTTTTATTACCTTAATTCCATTTTGGAATAGCTCCTGTACTAGGTCAACCATGGCTAACCCTATACAATTTAGGGGTATTTTTCACCTTTTTGGGTTTGTTAGCCTTTTGACTGACCTAGTTTAGCCCTAGTGAATTGTCCTTGAAAACATACAAGGTCAACCAAGGTTGACCTTATACAATTGAAATTTTTGGGAGGATTTAGGGCAAGATATACATATATATACAAGTTAATTTATAACCATTTTTAAGAAGAGAAGTGAAGATGAATAAGTGTTAATGAACATCTGCTTATTGACCATTCTACTTGAAGAATAAAGCTTAAGGTTCCATACTTTCTTTGGAGATACAAAGTTTATCTTGTGGAGAAGTATTTTAGATGCATAGATAGGTTGTGTAGCCTATAGATAATTTATCTTTGTTATCCTTACATACCACAATAATCTCTTGTGAAGCACCTTGGGCAAGGGAGAGATTGAGGCTTGACAAGTTCATCTTCAAGGTAAGTATTCCTAACTTTATTTCTCCTTTGTAACAGTAGATAGATAATGTAGTTATGCTTCTCTTCCCATGCATTAGGATTTTGTAGACATTGACATGTGTAAATGTCTTTCATTCATGTCTATTTTAATTGTTTATTTTGTTTCTAATCCCCACATTGTACCACAAGCTTTGGTGTGCACTAGATTATATTTACTTTCTTGTTTGTTATACTAAGTGAATATTAAACCTTAGGACCCTTTTAGTGTTGCTATGTGATTTTATTAGACTATAGGCTTTGGAATCCTACCTCACATGGTGTATTGTGATAGTTGATCCCCTAATCGATTCTAATGGATCCCCATATTTTTCATGCTCCTACTTAATAAATGTATTCCTAATCAGAAGTGTTGGTACGTTCTATCTTCTCCAAGATAAAATTGATTTATAAACATGATGCATTTTTGATTGCATACATTCTGGTGAACCCAATGTAAAAATAACCCTTTCAAGATTTATTTCACTTTATTTTATTATTTTTAGCATTATTTTTATCATATATATGTCATACTAGATTGACTTTGTCAACTTGATTCTAATCTTTATGCATAGGTTTTTAGGAACATGCAACTGGATCGACTTAGATGACCTAGTATAAGTTTCTAGATTTATAAACTTCTAATCCAAAATATTATCTCAACCTAGTAGACCTTGTACACTTTCAAGCATCCAAATTATACTACTACGTTGACCTAGTTGACCTTGTACATTCTAGGTACTTAGCATTAGGATTCTACAAAGTTTGATTGATCCAGTTGACCCAATTATCAGAGTTTTCAAATATATTCTAAGCTTATTGACTAATAATATTAATCTTAGCATCTATTATACACTAAGGTTCCTTTTTATCTCTCTGTCTCTTTCTTTTCTATCTTTCCTTTCACAGTTTGTAGTCTTCAAAACTACCCCTACACATTCAATTGGATTGACCCTATCGACCCAGTTTTATGTCATGTGTGTTATCTGAATAACTGGGTTAACCTTGGTCAACCTTGTTCATTTTCAAACCTTTCTTCCACATTATAGTTTTAACCTTATTGACCTTGTTCTATATTTTTTGCATATAGTGTCAACACTGTAATTTATTTCAAGTCAGAATTAATCTCTATATGCTAGTAATTAGTTCACACCTTTTTTTCTTGTTGCTTTCATGCTTAAAATAGTTCACATAGTCTAATTAGGAGGTTTTTAATTAACCTTTTAGTTTCACTATATCTATTTTATGCACAAATGGCCAAATAATAAAAACTTAATAAGCATTTTAAAATTTGTCTACCCAAGGCCAACCTAATTGGATTTCATCACCAAGGCCAAAGCAGACTTGATATTATGGTCAAGTATAAATCATGGTTAATGGTATATTCTGGCTAAGTACTTGACACCCTTATCACTATATTGTGTGAAGTGAGGGGGTAGGCCCCAATATCAAGATTATATCATTTCCATTATAGTCCCTTTCAACCCAAACTACATGAAAACATCCTCATATTCCTATTTAATTCCTTTCTTTACAACAAACTATCCATCACATTTAAAATAATATAATTAATAATCTAATAAAACATATTATGTTGACCAATTAGTTAGCTCTTTACTTTTTCAATTTTATTGCTTGCTCTTTACTTAATTGTGTGTGCAAAAACTTGCATTAGCCAATGTTAGTGCAAGGTTTTGTAGTGTGCTTCAATTGGATTAGCCAACATTGATCCAATTGATTGTTTGTTTCTTTTTAGTACTTATTTACATTACTTGAAAAAATTATATTATTTTAGTTCACAATTTTTTATAAACTCTCATCTTTCCTATCTATTATACTAGGTTGACTCGGTCAACCCTATACCTTTTCTGAGTCTCTATTCACTATACAAGATCAACCCAATTGACCTTGTACTATTTTTAGACCTTTTTCAAGCCTTTTTTTTCCATATAGGATTGACCTAGTCAACCTTGTATTGCTTGTAGACCCTTTTTAGTCCCTATTTCTTGTATAGGATTGATCCAGTTCATCCTGTAATATTTTTTGTCATTTTTTTCTTCTCCTTGTGTGGTTAGCTAGTCTAATTTCATCATGATGACATTTTTTCAACCTTATTTTATTCAAAAACATTTAATAATCAAGGATTAGAATAATAACCTCACTTATTTTATTACTTCAAATGAAACTATCCAATTTCTTCGTTCTCCCAAACCAAAACCAAACACTACACAATGTAATGTAGTGGAGGCCATTCTTCCTAATCCTCTTCCTAATACCAATTTTCCACAAACTAATATCTCTCTTATAAACACTCATACCATTACAACCAATGTTCAAAATCCTCTTGTTACACCCATAATAAGAGCACATAGAATTGTCACATCTCAAAGTAACATAGTTGAAACCATTCAAATTCATAATCTATATGGTTCCTAATTATTCAAAAACCTTGATGATAATACTATTTACACTCCTCAGAAGAATGGTGGCTTTACCAAGCTTCTTTCTTCTTATACCACACTTAAGGAAACTAACATTAATGTTGGGAATCCTCCTCCCACCAAAACTACCAATCCCCCTGCTATTAACACTAATACACCACCTTCAAATCCACTTATTGATAAAACTCAACTTATTTCATGGGTCATACAAGAAATGAACATCATGTAAATAAACAACACCTCTCAAGTGATGAACATTCAACAAAATTTATGAAACATGATTAGTCAACCACCTTAAGTCATCATGTCTCAACCAAATCAAAATCTTTCCCCTCCTCTTAGATATGCCAATGGGAATACAATCCCTCAACCTCTAATGAATAACAAAATGCTTCAACATCTCCAAAATGAACCTTTAGCCCCATTTATTTTATCCATAGATATTGAAAACATTTCTCCAACTATCACATATAATGGGACTAAGGACCTTGCTATCTTTCTTAAGTCTTTTGGTAATCTTTATAAGGAATGGGCCCAAACTAACACTTTTTCTACTACCAAGATCTTAGCCAAAACATTTATGAGTGATGCACTTAAATGGTACAACCAACTTCCTAGACATTCCATCTCACAACTAGAGGATTTAATCAATGCTCTAGTGAATGAATTCCAACATGATGACCTTATTGAAAATTACATTAGCCATTTTATCAATGCCAAACAACTTCCTAATGAAACTGCTCACACTTTCATCAAATGATGAAAGTATCTTTCTTATAAAGTGGTCCATAAAATGAATTATGATACTATTTTATAACTATTTTTCACCATTCTTAAACCTCCTCTTCAATACAAAGTTTGAATCTTTTCCCCTAAGACTTTATATGAAGCCTTAGACCAAGAAAAAAGGTAAGACTTTCTTATGACTCAATTTGAACTACCTCAAATAACTACTAAATAACATTTTCAATCATTTTATCATAACATTGATTTATACAACCCTCCCCAACCTCAAAATAGAGCATATATTTTATCTAATTTTAACCCAACCCATATACCCTTGAGTCTAGAATAACTTAAGAACAAATCTCCCCCTTCTAAACCCATGAGCTTTGATCCTTCTAAACCTCCTCCAGAATGGTATAAGTTTTGTTGTTGGCATGATACTATATGTCATTCTCATGAGTCTTGTCATTATCTTCACAAATTTATTCCTTTCTTGGTCTACATTTCAATCTTGATACTCTCATAAAACAATGTTATCAAGACTATCTTTGAGCTTCTCAAAGTCAATCTCAAGAACCAAAATCACATCAACATCAACTAGCTAATGATCAACAATAATCATCCCATACCTATACCTCATCTATTAATTTTTTTCAAACCATAGTTGATCGATCTTCCTACACCAATAAGGAAAGGACAACTCAAATGAATGACTTTAAACATATTGTTGCATCCATTAAACCTCAACCTCTTAGGTCACATGAACTAAAGGAGTACTTGGTTCATATACCTACTCCAAAGTATATCATAAATGGTCATCCTTTACCTCCTTTACATCTTCATACCTCTCCTACCCATCATATGTCACATTCATCATCCCTAAATTCTAACAAACCAACACATTTACCTATCTTTGAATGAACCTACCAACCAATGCAAACCATTTTAATAGTTCAATGTTATCTCACTCCAACTCACATGTTGGGGAATATTGTGATTACCATCCACATGTCCCTTCAAACATTGGGGCATCTTGTGATGACATACCTACATCCAATTACCCATTGGGGCATCTTATGATGCCCACTCTTATTTTAAAATGCATAATAACAAACACATCTAACTTAAAGAAACCTTCCAAGACTTATAGACTTGTATTTAACATACTCATCTTTGATACAAATGTTATAATAAATCTTCTTATTTATTTATGTCTCATGTTTCTTTATTTTTGTGCAATTTTTTTCTTTTACTTTCACTTTATAAGCATCATTATCTTCCTTTACATTCTTTACTTTTATTTCACATTACATTTGACATTTGCTTTCATCTTTGTCCTTATATATCTCTTTTATTTTTGTCCTTTTTATGTTATTCTTTTCTTTAGTATCTTTATTAATACTTTTCCCCTTATTTAGCATTCACCCTTATGGGTTTCTCTTTTTGTGATTTTTTAGTGTAAGACCATGGATAGGACCTGGCCCTCCTCACAAAATACCACCTTTACTTATTTTATAATTTTATTGTTAAACATTTTGCTTTTTTACACCCTAGTGGGTTTTTATTTTATGATTTTTATTATAATACCATGGATAGGACTTGAACCTCCTCATAAAATTACCATCTTTTATTCCTTTTATAAGAAAATGTTTTTAATTCTTATTCTCAACTTTAGCTTTTGCTTCTTTTGATAGATGAAATTTTCACAATAATATATGTTAGCATGTTTTCCTACATTTACCTCATTCTTATGATAAGGAATCACACTTTACTATCATTGTACCCCATTTTTGCCTTTTTCACATTTTTTGTGATTTGAAGAAATTCAAAAAAAATTATATCATTCCTCTTAATTTCCCCTTTCCTTCACTCCACATTTTATAAAACAAGGTTGAAGTAAATATAGACCTTTTATTTCACCTATATTTATAAGAATATTATATCCCATGCTTATTCAAGTTTCTTTCTCTTAGCAACCTTGTCTCAAGTATTCAAAAAAACTTAATATTTAGCACCCATGTTTATTTTTCCAAATCCGTATGGAGGAGGAATAGAAAAATCCATCAAGAAAGTTAAAAGACAAATAATTTCAAACAAAAGTTAATGATATCCAAAAGGAAACATAAAAATTTCAAAATTCAACATCACACCAAAATATTTGATTACAATCACATCTCCTATCTCCATTTGAAGCTCAAACTCACAGTTGGTCTCACATAGATCTAAGGTCCTTTGGGGTGTGGTAGGATAGTAAATTAAAATAGTGGAATTCAACAAACTCTATGGTGCTACCTAATTTATCATGTAAGTACCTAATCTTCATATTGGAATGATGGCTTTGTAAAGGGCCCTAAAGAATGGGGAATATGTTATGGGAAGTTAGATCCATTTTAATTTTCATGCATGTAACCTTCATGGGATGATCTATATACTTCATTTGTTAACCTAATACTTGTGTGGCTAATAAAATTTCTTCATAGTCTTTAAGGTCAAAAGGCCTCTTGGTTTTACAAACTTAATTTGAGTTTCTTGACTTTGATAAAGAGTTCCTCTACCTTGGTTTTTACTTCATTCTCTTCTCCACCCATTTCATTTCCCCCCTTGATAGGCAAATTTTTATTCCAAATATATTTTCCTCTTCTTTTATTCCTTCTTATTCACCTCTTAAAAACATGCTAACATTATTTATTTTTATCTTTATCTATCCTTAAAGCAAAACAACATGTTTGAGCAACTATGGATTACACTCTTACACCATTTATTTACCACCACCTCATTGTCATATTAGTCATGTCACTAGGTGGTTATGTTTTCTTACATTATATCTTTAAATAAGAACTAAGTTTGAGCTTTCATCCTTTAGATCGTTTTGGTTTTCATTTCTCCATCATGTTCTTATTCAATTTTTGTGGACTTCACTCATCTTACATATGACATTTTCCATTATTAAATATTTATCTTTATGTATACATTCTTCATGTTTGTCTTACATCTTCAATTACACTTCAGTTTTAGTCTTTCATGTTTTTATTTTTGTCTATCTTACATGATCTTACTTTTCACTTTCCTACATATTTTTTTAGAGTTTTCTTACATTGATATTTCATTTTTCATTTATGTTTTGCATGCTTCCCAATGCGATTTAGTATGTTATAAATTACTTTTTGTCATTTATGTTTTACATGCTTCCCAATGTGATTTCGTATGTTCTACATTCCTTTTTACCATTTACATTTTACATGATTTATAATATGATTTAATGTGTTTTCTAATCATTTATTTAATATTATTTTTCACTTATTTTCTATCATTTGTCATTCATTTTCCATTATTTTTCATTCATTTTCCATCATTTTGTCATTCATTTGCTGAAAATATTTTAATCTTGACTTAACAAATAAGTTAACCCTTTACTTTTTCCCCTCTTAGTACTAAGTCAGCATTGAGGATTTTTATACTAGGTCAGTATTCATGTAATACGTTAGCAGTCTAAAAAACACACTAAGTCACACATACTTACTAGGTCATCAATGTGTATTTTAGCTAAATTTCAGCCTACTAGGTCGACTAGGTCAACCTAGTTGTTTCTACCTAGTTATTACTCTGATTCCTTATTTTACCAATATAGTTTCCTCTACTCATTCATTTTGAAATTCATAAAATGCATTGGATTAGTGATGACATAGATAATTTTTTCCACTATCATATGCCTATATTCTAAATTTTTTTATTTTTTGCTATTTTTTGTACTTTCTATAGGTTCACCTAGTGTTCTTCACATTGGATGCCTTCAGATTTACTATAGTCTACTTATTTATCTATAGCACTAAGGTAAGTTAAGAAATGTGTTTTTAAATTTTTTCCTTTCCTTTATCTTATTTTCTAATTACTACATTTTAATTAGCATCAATGTTGTGTGTTATCATGTTTTATTTCCCAAAGCACCATCCTATGTTGTACTTACATGACAACATGATAAGATTTGAGTGGGGCATATGTGTACACATAATATTTTCAAAAATTTATTGATTACCAACACTTTATATCTTGTAGGAACCTATCAAGCCTCAATATCTCTAAGTGCATGTCTTAAGGGGTGCATCGAGAAAGGGGTGGGTAGATCATTATTTCTTCATAAGATTGTTGTCCATTTTTCCACTTGTCATCTACACACTCATCTCCTAAAAAAATTAACCCTAATATTATTCTTCTTAGCCTTACCTATTTCAATCATATTCTTATTTTCATCATCTTTTTATTTCCTCAATTCCCTTTTGAACTATTGATTGTACTAGGTCGACCATGGTTGACCCTGTATAATTTAGGGGATTTTTCACTTTTTGAGTTTGTTCACCTTTTGGTCGATCTAGCTTAGACCTATTGAATTATCCCAAAAAACATATAGGGTCAACCCTATACAACTAACATTTTTTGGAGTATTTAGGGTAAGATCTGCCTATATATACAATTTAATTTCTAGCCATTTTTAAGAAGAGAAGTGAAGAAGAATAAGTGTGAATGAACATCTACTTATTGACCATTCTACTTGAGGATTAAAGCTTAAGGTTCCATACTTTTGTTAGAGATACAAATCTTATCTTTTGGATAATTATTTTATATGGAAAGATAGGTTGCATGGACTAGATATTATTTGTCTTTGTTATTCTTACATACAACAATAATCTCTTGTGAATCACCTTGGTGAAGGGAGAGATTAGGGCTCAGCAAGTTCATCTTTAAGGTAAATATTCCTAACTTTATTTATCCTTTGTAAGAGTAGATATATAATTCAATTGTGCTTATTTTCCCATGAATTAAGATTTCATATACATTTATGTGAGTATATGTCTTCTATGCATGTTTATATTAGTTTTTTTAAATTTTTAATCCCCACTTTGTGCCACAAGCTTTGGTGTGAACTAGATTATATTTACTTTCTTGTTTGTTATAACAAGTGAATATTAAACATTAGGACTCTTTTAGCATTATTGCATGCTTTTGTTATAATGTAGGCTTTATAAACCTACCTCACATGGTGTATTATGACAAGTGATCCCCTAATTGGGTCTAGCAGATCTCCATATTGATCATGCTCTCGCTTAAAAAATGTATTCCTAATCAGAAGTATAGGTATGATGTATCTTTTCTGAGCCAAGATTAATTTATAGACATGATGATTTTTTAATTTCATATATAACTAATAAAGGTCCAATTTAGTATCAAATGAACTAATTTAGATGTAAATAACAAGGGCCAATTTAGTATCAAATGGGCCAATTATGTAAAAAAATCAAAAAATATAAGAAACTAAATTTAAACCAACTAGTGAAGTAGTTAATTTGTGAATTTTTAAGAGTGTATTATAATTATTTATGACGTGGATATTTTATACATCTTTTTTTGTTTGATATTTTTTAGAGACACTATAGATATTGGTGCCTAGTAGATGTATCATGGCTACAAGATTTGTTTGATTATTTGATAGATGTGGATAGAGATTGACTGGTTGCCATGGGTTTTTGTAGCACCATGAATATGACATGGATTCCTTTGTGTGTAAATTTCATTATCATGTTCATAGGAGGATGGTAATGATTGACCAACATTTTTTGATGGGAGGTGGATGGGGATGCCATTGATGTGGGTATCACTCTAGAGGATGTATACATTCCTTAAACTTATGATAGGCAAGACAATGGTAATTACTAATACACCAAAGGATCAAGATGAGAGATGATCATTAACCTAGTGTGATACATGCTCAAATATGAGTTACC
>JARHVA010005603.1:25000-237500 GCA_037957365.1 Torreya grandis | reverse complement strand
CAAAATTCTAATCTAAAATTATAATTAAGAATAAAGTGATACAACATCATGCTATGTTCATAAATACTAAGATATTTGTCCACAAATATTATACATGACATCTAAAATATTTATGTGAAGCTAGATCCTAAAAGTATACAGAGTCTCATTTATCCATAGGAAAATATATGAAAATACCTCTCACCAAATATCCTCAACATAAGGCATAGTGAAAGGATCATGCTCATGAGGACTCGTGCATATAGAATACTAAAGGAGGGGAATAGATGTCAAAATATGAATGGTATATGCAAGATGAAAATAAGAAACTAGTATTGGAGAAGGAACCACAAGTGAGGAAGAAAGCATAGGTAAATAAGGAACCATAGGTGAAGAATGGGAAGTCTTATTACATTGGAAACCTATGAAATGAGGAATAATGGGCATAAAAATTGTCATAAGGTGATCAATGAGGTGATGCTAGAGAATATGGCAACAATTGGTATGATGTGTACCATACTTGTACCAAAGACAATATAGCTCCCCATATTTAAGGATATACTTTGGTAAAAATTTGGGAGGAGGTATAAAAATTTATTTGGGTTAAGTGAGGGTAGGATGCAATGTGTCAATATATTTTTGAATATTTTGATAATGGGTGGATGAATGATTATTTATGCCATGAAGGAAACAAATATGCTTGCTAGTAGACTTTGGGGGCCTATGAATGGAAAAGGTAGAAGTAAAATCCTAAAAAAGGTTGATATAATTGGTAGTCTCTAGTCCAATGACCTGTAACTTTTTCATTATCATAATAAGGTTGATAAGCTCATTGGGAAGACATAGGATCAAGATGAGACAAAGGAAGAGGCCATCACTAAGGGAAGATAGGGCTGGTGTAGAGACTGGGTGAGGTTCATCTAAAGGTAAGTAAAATAGATAAAAGATGAGGCTCAACTAAAAGTAATTTAGGAGTATGTTCTAGATTTTTTTTATCTAAAGGTGAGGTATGATGCATATAAGGTGTAAGAGTAGTACTTAGCATATCTAGTGGGATCAAACTAGAAGGATCCTAGTATCTAGTAAAATGATAAGGAATGGTCATGGCATGATCTATGAACAGGATTCTAAGAGTATCTATTAAAACCATAGGTGTACCATGCAATCAATCCATCTCTACCTTGAAAAAATAGGAAGAATACTAGAATTAGGTACTATGAAAGAAGGAACACAATAAGATTAATGGAAAGACTAAAATAATGAATTACAATATCAAAGAATCTTAACATCTCTAGCCTTGACAAGTCCTACTATAAATGGATTATCTAAATCATAACCATAATCATAATAAAGTGTATTTAGGTTAATGGTATAGGAAGGTATGGTATTTTCATCAAAATTTTCATGATGAATATAATGTCTAGTCTTGGTTAAGACCATGAATATGTCATGGATAGGAGGCTAAGGGCAATGTGAATTAAAAGATGGTAGAAGATGAGAAATGAGATGAGGGGATATATCTGAAGTTTTGATCTTGAAGCTAATATCATATGGATCATCGTCATTAGAATTGAGGAACTTAGGTGGTATGTTCTCAATGAGTTTAGGGTGACTATTATAACCTCAGATAGAATTGATAGGATAATTGAAATGTTGAGATTCCCTAAATGGAATACTAGGCAAGGTTTCAAGGGTATGACTTTTAAATAAACCATAGTCTTAGAATTACTATAAATTCCAAGGGGTCATGTCTCTTTCAATCTTGTAGATAACACCATTATGTGGGAATTTGATGCATTGACATTCATATGAAGTGACAACCCTCATATGATGAGTGCAAAGTGTGTTAAGAAAGATGTTAGAATAAGGGGTAAAGTTAAATATTATAACTTTCATGTGAATGGTGATAGGAGGGATGGTAATAGGAATCCAAATGCAACCTAAAGAAGGTATTTACCTTTTATCATAACCCTGACATATATTGTGTGTGGACTTGATATTACACTCAAAATATCTATGAATTTTAATGAAATCAAGGGAGGCAATGAAATAACTTTTAACCCTCATCAATAAAACCATGTTAAACTTTGATATCACCAATTTGGAGGCTAATAAATAGTGGAGAATCATCCACATGAAGCATAATCTCATCTAAAATCATGGAAGTGATAGGAAACTTAAGGGAAAGAGAAGTGCTCATTGTTTCATCAATGTGTATGGACATCTCTTTACATTATTTGAGTATACTATCTTTAGATCAAGACAAGGTAGATTTCATCCTACTAGGGCAGGATGAGGCATGTTGATTTCAAATAATAATTACATCAGATAGTTGTGATGATGGTGGGATGTTTGAATTAGTTAAATAAAAGGTATTTGAGATGGGAGATGAGATCGTTCCACTCCCATTCATCATAACCCATGTGGGAGTTACTAGATAGAGGTGCATAATGTTGTAGGAGATCTTAGGAAGGAGGATTTGAAGTGCAGTCAAAATTATTTTGGTAAGATGTATTTGGTTTACTTTGAGGAAAAATAGGTTTATTTTGTTTAGATGGTAGGATAGTTAATTTAGGTATTTTTTGTGATTAAGTTGAAGAAATACTATTAGAAGGTTGAGTAATGTTATCAATGTGTGTAGATGTTGGAGGAATGGTAGAGATAGTGTGAGAGGTATTATTTAGTTGAGATGATGTAAGTGGTTCTTTGAAAAAAAATAAGGTTCTCTTGCACCAACTCCATGAGATGAGAAGGGGAATAATCTTAGATGATGTATAATGTTTGGGAGATTTGGTGTGTGTGTGTGTGTGTGTGTGTGTGTGTGTGTGTGTGTGTGTGTGTGTGTGTGTGTGTGTGTGTGTGTGTGTGTGTGTGTGTGTTAGATTAGAATAAATAAAATAAACTAATCATCACATGTTAGTCATATTTACCACATTTTTTTCATTAGTGAGGTCTATAAGATTATCAACATTATTTATGGAAGGAGTAGGCTTATCATTTCTATCTTGATGATTAAGAAGAGGATATTTTTATATAGTGAGGTGAACATTAGCTTGTTTTAAAGATTGATTTTTGTTTTATGTTTCATGAGATTTAAATGATGTGTCATATGCTTGTTGGCACTTATGAATGAGTGATTCATGATCAAAATTTGTGCCAAGAATAAAATCCATAGCTAGATTATGTAATTGTTTACAAGTCTCATAAGAGTGGACCCAACTTGCATGAAATAAACAAAATTTATTTGTATCATACCATGATTTCATAGGATGAGTGGGGTTAATATCTCATGGTAGAGGCATTGGAAGACACTTTCAAAGCTTTAATAAGGATAATTATTTGTGGAAATTAATGTTATTTGGTTAGGTAAATATAGGACTAGAAGTGTTGTTTAGAGGGGGAACATGCTCCATAATGTTGTTGGGAGTGATGGGCTAGATGTTGTGAATAGTTTCATAAGTATAAATGAAACCATCATTGGTAGATTGATATTTTTTGTTTTTATTGAACATCTAATTGCCCATGGGATGTTGGGATGGTTCAAATTGGTAAATGAGAAAATCTTGGTGCTTAGCTTGGTCAAGGGCTTCTTCCAATGTTCTTGGAGAGAGAGTCCTAGCTCGATATTAAAACTTAGGGTAGAGAGAATTAGTTAATAGATGAAATATATTATCATATAACATGTTATTCTCACACTTACTATAAAATTTCTTCCATTGTTTGATGAAAACTTGTTCCATTTTAGTTTCATGTTGCTTACAATTGATGAAGTGAGCTAAGGTATTCTTAGGGAGACCACTAGTTTGAAACTATTATACTGTGTAGTTAACCATATACTCCAAAATAATGATAGAATGATATTTTTTTTGATTGTAACAATATAAATAATCATCAAAGAGTGTTTTATCTAATAGATTGGTATCAATAAAGGTATTAAGTTTGACCTAATTCCTATAGACACTATCAAATGTTTTTAAATGTAGTGTGGGATCACTTGACCCATTATAACTAATGGTATGTGTCATACCTCTTACATTTATATTGTAAATTTTAGGTATAATAGGTTAATTTTAGAGATATTTGATCATTTTATTAATGAGGGTTGGTTGAGGAATTCGGTTATGATGCAGAAAAATCAGCCAAACTTCTAGAGGCCATAGCTTTTGACCCATAGCTCTATTTGAGTTCTTCTACATGCCAAAATGATCATCTCAAAAATATTTATGCTGACATGATACACTCTATCTACTTAGAGTCATTTTCCATAATTTTTGGAGGCCAAATGAGACCATCTGATGGTCTAAAATTACAATTTAGTAATTTTTTTAGGATTTTTGTATTTTTATAAAATGTTTATTTTTAGGATCAAACATGAAATTTAGTTAAATTTGTTTGATAGGATAATTTTATAATTTATTATATTTTAAAATTTTTATATATGCACGTGATTTCATGCAAAACTTACTATTAATAACAACTACCAAAAATGGATTTTTTTTTAGATTTTAATTTTTTTAAAATTTTGCATGTCAACTCTAATTCTAAGTTGAGGATTATTTAATAATGTTTTGGGTTGTAATTAATTAAATTCCTTCAATAGGAATCAATCTAATTTAATTTTTTTCATAAGCTTTGCCTATTTATAATTTATTATCTTGATAGTTTTTTGGTTCATTATCTAGTATCATAACAAGTTTAAATCTTGGAGTAAGATATGTTGGGAGGATGAGGAGGTATTACACAGATGAACTAGACTATACAAGAGCCATAGAGGCAAGTGGAATAATTAACTAAGGTTATCACCAATAAAATAATAATACAAGGTGGTGATGAAGAAGACACAAATTGTGATGAATAAGTTTAGCAAGAGGAAGAATAACAAGAGTAGACACCATAAATAGAAGAGAGGATGATTCAAGATTTAGAAGGAATAAATGAAGGAATAAAGGTTGATTTTATAGATTATGGAGTTATTTTAAAACTATAGGATTTGATATATTAGATGAATATCATGGATAATTTATTTGAATGGAAGACTATGAGAGAAGACAAGGAGGTTAAGTTTGCATCCATGAAATTGAAAGGTTATGCAATGATTTGGTGGGATCACCCATAGAAATAAAGATAAGGGAAAGGTAAAGAGAAGATTAATAATTGGAAAAATATGGAGAATAATTTGAGGGAGAAATTTCTTCCTATGGATTATGCATAAACCCTATATAGAAGATTTAAAAATTTGAGGCAAAAAGATCACAATATACAAGAGTATATAGATGAGTTTTATAAGCTTTCTATATGAGTGGATCATGATGAAATAAAAGAGAAGATGGGTTAAAGGTATGTAAATGGTTTTAAATTTACTATTCAAGATGAATTCAGCATGTAATGAATACTTAACACGGAGGAGGCTTATAAATTAGCTTTGAAGGTGGAAAAAAACAAAATAGACAAAATTTTAGAAGAACATCTCTTTGTCCAAGAAGAAGTGGATCCCCTCCAATAAGTGGATGATTTGGGTTTAATACCACGATAGGTGGTATTAATACCAATAAAGTTGAATCATCATATGGTGAAAAAAGGCAAGATGATAATAGGTAAGGGTTTCAATACTAAGAAAGAGGAAGAGTGTTTCAGAGATGATGAGGTTATGGTGGTACTAGAGGATGGTTCCTCAATCAATGAAAATATTATGTTTGTTAGATAATCCATAAGGAGGGTAGAGGATTTTATATTTTGTGCTCCCAATGGAACTTATTATGGCTAATTTTGAACGTGAATGAGATGATTTTGCATATAGATCATTTGATTGGCATTATTAGTTTGAAAAGTGTTCATTTTATTGAGATTTTATAATAAGAGTTGATGATTTTGGGTAGTATTTTGACTAGTATTCATAGCATGTGAATCATTATTATTGATATTAGTGTCTTGGTTTGGACTATAATACTGGCATGTGTGGCTAGTGGCATGATAAGAATTGGTAGAAAAGGAAACAATAGTAGCATGATTATCATGCATAGAAAAATATGCACTTGTGGAATGATTAGCATTGGAAGATAAAGAAGAACTGGTATCATGATTAGCATTGGAAGATAAAGAAGAACTGGTATCATGATTAGCATTGGTAGAAAAGGATGCACTAGTGGCTTTCTTAAAGAGGAGGGTCTTTGGAAAATGCCTAATAGATGTTAAACCCACCATGTTAGTGGAGATACTTATCATGGAGGTTGAAGAGTTAATAGAAAAAGAGGTCATGGTATGGGAAGGAGTAAAAATATAAGGGAAAGGTTGCAAATAAAATAAAGTTTCACCCCAAAATCTATGAGATAATTTAGGGGAGGGTGAATAGGTTCTTATACTTGAGCACCTATCATCAAATTATAAATGGTTCAAGGGCCCTTTCCTTTATATTGAGAAAATTTGTTAGTGAAGAAGAGAATTTAAGATGTGTACTCTAATTCAGGCTCATCTTCTAAGGAGAATATATGATTATGAATTGATGATGAATAAGGAAGATTCCTATAATTGATAGTGCAAGTAAAAACATGCACATTGATTTCCTTTGAAGTGGAAGCCACAAGTTGTTTTTATGGAAACCTATTGGGATGGATAAGGTAATCACATTTTTTGGATTAAACTTTGTATTATCCTCAAACATGAAATTCATGATGAGAAAATAAGGCTAAAAAGGTGATGAAAATTAAAATCAGGAAACATGATACAAAATCAAATTGGTTAACTATGTTCTATAAAATAGGGGATGGGATAGAGAAAAAGGGAATACAATTGTATAGGTCGACTATGTACTAATGAAAAAGGAACAATCCAATAAATAAGAAGACACATATAGATAGATTGATTATGTATTACTTAGACAAGGGACTGAACAAAAAGAGAGGGAGACATAGTCAAATAGGTCAACTATGTACTACAGGTACATAAGCTAAATAGTATGTAAGAGACTATGTTGATAGGGATGATAGTGTTATGAAAATAGTGATTTTTTTTTGAAAGATAATATCTAGAAAAATTATTTTAAGAACAAAAGTAATTGGATCAATGTGAATGATCCAATTAGAACACACAATATAAACCTTACACCAATGTTAGCTAATGTCAGTTTTATGATATAAAATAAAATGATCAAAGAGTAAGAAACAAATTAAAATTAAATTTTAACTAATTGGTCATTCCTAAGTTTTTATTGAGTTATAATGAAGTTTAATTTTAATGTGATTGGGAATTTAACTATAATGAGGAACTATAAATCAATCTAAGGCTAGTTTATGGAAGTTTAGGCTAAAAGGAATCTGTATTGGTGATGGTACTAGCTTGGTATTGGGGCATACCCCCTCACTTCATAGTCTCATAGTGATAAGGGTGTTAGTTAATTTACAAATATATACCATCAATCATGTGTTTATAATTGGCTAAAAAACTAAGTTGGTTTCCCCCTTGGTGATGAAATACAAGTAGTTAGACTTTGGGAAGACAACTTTTTAATTGTTTTTGTATATAAAATGATTTGGAAGTGTGTGAAAAAAAATTAGTGTGATTAAATTGGTAATTTGAAAAACCACCTAATTAATCTATGTTTGTTACTCTAAGAATGCAAGAAATTAAAAACAAATGTGAATTAATTACTAGCAAAAAAAGGTCAATTCCTTGATTGTGAAGAGTATAGAATTAGTTCAGGTGATACTGTATAAAAATAGTGCAAAATAGAGTTGACTGGGATGTTATTATTTTGTAGAAGAAAAGATCTAGAAGAACATAGTAAAATAGGTCGACTATGTGTTCTAGATAGAATACATACTACATAACTGTGTCTAACTAGTCAATCCAATTGGTTGTAAGATTGTAGTTTTAAAGATTGTAAAATTATGAAAAATAATACTCAAAGGAAGAACTAAAATCATAGAGAGTAAAAATGAACTTTGGTGGGTTGGAGGATGTTTATATTGAAAAAAATTATGTTATGATTTTCAAATGCTAATTCAAAAATTATAAAAATAGAGTCAATTGGTATGATGGGGTTTTCAAAACCTGTGTGCTAAAAAAGAAGTTATGAATAGAGTTGACTAGATCAACTATGTTTGTAGACCTATATGCTGAAAGAGGAGAATTATAAATAGATTTTATTGGTTTAAATCTATATACAAATATGGAACTAAAAAATAATATTATGTTGAAGTGATTGATCTAGTCACCTATATTTGGAGAAGACCTACACAAAAAGAACATCATAGTTTTGGAGTGACTTTGTGTTAAACTTGCGCATAGACTATTAGAACTATATCGATAGGTTAGATATAGTACTAAAAAAATATAAATATATAATATGATGATAAAATGAAAGTGTGAAATAAAACCTGTAAGGGTCTGCTTCATGTTGAGTTCACCAAAATGTATACAAAGAGAAATGCAACTAATCTTTTAATCAATCCTAGCTCAAAGAAGATAAATCCTACTTACACTTCTAATTGTTGATACATTAGATATTTGGGGTCATGACTAAGATGGATCTATTAGACCTAACCAATGGATATCTTACCTTAATAACATCCCTAAAGAGGGTTCTAAATCCTTCAGTTAATAAACACTATGAATTAACCCCAGCTAGGTCCTATGTTTTCATATTCACTAAGTAAATTAAAATAAAAATAAAATATAATCTAGTGCTCACCAAATTTTTTGTCATAAAGTGGGGGTAATAAATATTAAAATTAAACATGCATAGAATATCTATACACACATCAATTTATAAGAAATCCTAATGTATGAGATAGAAGTTGAAATGTTAATCTATTTACTCTTACAAAGGAGGAACAAAGTTAAGAATATTTATCTTTGAAGATTAACCCATCAAGATTCAATATCTCCCTTGGCTAAGGTTCTTAAAAATAGGTTATTGTGGTATATGAGGATAATAAGGATAAGTCAACTCTAGGATACATAACTTCTCTATGCATCCAAAATAATTCTCCACAAGATAAGATTTGTATCTCTAAAGAAAATATTGAAACACTAAGTTATGATCCTCAAGTAGAATGGTGGATAAGTAAATTCACAATATAATAGTCTTTTTATTATCTTCCTAATAAATTATATAAATTATTGTCCATATGTAGTTGAATCTAACCATAAATCTTTTGAAAAGTTTAGTCGATAAGGTCTACCCAATTGATTCTATATCATTAATTAATAAAAATAAGTTAGGTCTTGGTCTAGGTTGGCCAAATCTGACCTAGACTCGTAACTTGTTGTTATCAATTTGAATATAGGGTTGATGGGGTTGATAGTGTAATCTAGACATCAAAAAGGGTTTTAGGATTAGGAAGCAGCTAGTGAAGGTGGTGAAAACTTGAAGTAATATGAAAGAGAGGAGATAAGTCTTAGGGAAGTACATTGGAGAATGTTATGTAGATATAAAGTGGTTGTATAAGGGACAACAATCCTAAAAAGCACCAATGGTCTTCCCACCCCTTTCCCGATGCACCCTTTAAGGTGTGTACTCAGAGATATTGAGTCTCGATACATTCTTACAAGAGATAAAGAAAAATAATTGATAAATTTTGAAAATATTATGTGTATATAGATTTCATATAGATATTTTGAAGTCATTGACATTAAAAAATATGAGGCCCATTATCCTAACTTGATTAGAAATAAATGGGCTTATGATGGCCAAATTACTATCAATGTAATGCACAATTAATTAGAGTCACATCAATGGGACATGATAGTTGTTATACCATTTAATATATTAGAGCATAATTCATATGTTATTCTAAAATAACCAAAGTAACCATATGTATATAGTGATAATAATTAGTTCAAAGTATGTGCAAATACAAATAAAAATGTTTTACATGCTACAAAATGTTAGTTCTTTAAACCACAACTTGATACAAATCATATAGATGCATACAATAGGGTATCTAATTTACCAAATAGTTCTAAAAAATTATCTAGCTCTTTAATTTCAAATTAAATTATGTACATCTCCTTCTATGCAATCTCCATCTACGTTAGAGGTAGATTTCCTATATAATATAGATTTCATCTATTATAGGTTTCATTAAAAAATCCTCTTCTTGACCTACCAATGTGTTAAATTATTTATCATTCTTGGCTTTAAGTTCTTAAATGCATTAGGCCTCTGTAATATACTTCCCTAATATCATGATGGTATCAAGGACCTTTTGATTATCTTTGATAGGCTAGCCTTGGTTATCCTTGATGTTCCAAATGAAGGTACTGACCCTTTGCTTGAACTCTTCATCATCTGTCAAGCCTGTGGCATTGGTCTTGGAAGGGTTTACCAACAGTTCCCTTAAGAACTTCTACATTCTTGATATCAAGCCTTTGTCCTTTTCTATGAACATATTGACACTATCACACTAGTTTTTTACGTCTAGTATGTTATCTTCAATGACTCCTAGGAGGGTGTGCAAATGTTTCAACTTGATGATCTTGATGCCTTAGATCTACTTAGTGTGATGGACATTAATCAATGCAGTTGCCTGATCTCTAGAGTTATGTCATTAAGTGATTGATACATGTGCTTTCCCAATTTTATGGGTTAGAGTATTTTATTTGAGCTTCAGGGCCTTTAACCCTTCAAAGGTGTCAAATAAGGACTTATCTAGCCATTTCATTATATCCTTAGGGCCTAAATATAACCTGTGCTTCCAAGTTTTTCTTCTCCTTTTATAGATTGGTGATCTACTACATCCCTTATATTCTAGCCAAGGTCATTTCTAATTGGGCCACTACCAAACTTACCACATCCTCTTGATGGATGGGATACTCCCTTATTTCCCACCCTTCTATAAGAGTTAGGCCTACAAAAGGTTCCACCTTTAGAGAGGTGAACTCCTCGGTGTCAATGGTATTTTTCTTTGTTGTCACCCTTTCAAACCCTGTTGTACTTAGATTATACATGACATTATTCACTAGTATAGAGTTTTTGGGTGTGTCTTGGGTTTCAATCACAGTTCTACTTGATGATCCTAGATCTTCTATTTTTTTGCCACTTTATTTGGCTACTTGAACAATTATTCTTTATTCTTTCTCCTTTATGATCTCTTTGATCCAAGGTTTGACATTATCAGGGGGATCTTCACTTGTAGAGCTGGTAATCACCAATGAGTGTGATTGGGAAGGAACCTTTTTTAGTTTCCCATATATGAACTAGGAATGATGGGTCCATGTATGGTGAAATCATCAATAAAAAAATTTACCTCACTAGTGGGATTGGTCCATGCCACCTTTGGTCTTTTGGAGGACCTAGGGATAAGGTCTAACTCAGCGTCCCTCTTATTTTGTGTGACAAGGACTAATTCCAATGCCACTTCTTTTTCCTTTTCTTCCTCACCTATTTGAGGTCCCTCAATTTATACCAAATCAAATGTAGATCCCCCATATTCTTGATTAGACCCATAGATCTCTACAATTTCCTTGAAGAATTCATCCACCATCTCATATGGTTCTAGGGAAACCATATCAAAGTGTTCCATTGGAGAAGATGGTTTGGGAGGTTAGGCTAATGATGAAGGAACTTCTCCTGGCCTTTCTTCTATCTTCTTCTCACTAAGTCCTTGAATTTGGAGTGCTTGCTATTATGGCTGACTTGGATGTGCATTAGAAGTGGAAGACATTATATGACACTACAATGGGTTCATTTACCATCTCTCCCCAACTAGTTTCTCCTCTCTTTATAATCTGTGCTCAAGCTTGAAACCATGTTGCCTAGTCCTAGTAAGGAATTCCTAAAAGTATATAGCTTTGTTGTAAAAATGGTCATATGGACTAACCCTATCCTCAGATTACATTGGTTATTTGCTTTGACTGTAAATGAGGGACAACCTTGTAATTGGGGTCCCATTCCTTTAGGTCATCCTTTTAAAAGCAGAAGAAATCCCTATGTTTCTACATGATGTCTAGTTATTTCTGGTCCTGAATCAAAATTTTCCCAATCAAGAATGGTGAAGGATACATATGCCTTTCCTCTTCTCCCTGTAAACATTATCAATTCCTTGGAATATTTGGTGACCAATTTCTTGCTCAGCCAACTTAAGGGGAACATAGACAGGTAACCTGAATGGTTGGGTCATGATCCATTATGGATAGTAACAAATATCTCCTATGAGTTCAACATACTTTTTAACAAGAAGGTGTATCCTAGGCATGGGGTTCCCTATGATAGTCTTGACCAAGGTAGGATATATGCAATCAAAATTGAACTCCATATGAACTCTATACTTGAAGATGTGCAACTTCGCATAGTTATGAGAAATGGTAATTTTGTTATAGGAGGACCAATTATTGACACCAATATGAGTGGATGCCATTAATGAGTCAAATAGATAGAACACCATGGTGAATTATTAGATTGTTCTTCTCTTAATGCCATAGAATTTTCTCCCCAATTGGATGCTAATCAGCTC
Source organism: Torreya grandis (assembly GCA_037957365.1). Taxonomy (NCBI): domain Eukaryota; kingdom Viridiplantae; phylum Streptophyta; class Pinopsida; order Cupressales; family Taxaceae; genus Torreya; species Torreya grandis. The sequence continues at coordinate 225,069 of JARHVA010005603.1, read as the reverse complement.
TCCAATAGGTGGAGTTAGCTTCTCTTCCACCATGAAATATATGTAGGAAACCCATTTGGGGTCAACATAGGTTATGGTGGCCATCCCTAAAAATTTAGTAAATAAGGTCATAATGATCCTAATTCCTTATCTAAATTGAATGACTAATATTTTACCATTATGGCTCTTAGCTACATTAGTTCCTTGAATTAACCAAGGTCTCGGGATAACATCTAGATTATGTTGAGTAGTCCATTATTTGATTGAGGGGAGGTCTATGTGAACTCTAGGGAGCTTGTATTAGCCTTCAAAATCTATTTGGAAAATATAGGCAATTCTATTTGACCCTCATTTGATGATCTAGTCATTGTCTACTCTATAATCAATAAATAAGGGTACAAGGATATCAATGCAATGCAATACCTCAAGTTTAGTAGTAGCTTGATGAAGACCTATCATTTGGATTGCAACCAAGTCCTCAAAATTCCTCTTGGTGACTACCACCCTTTGATCATCGAATGATAGATTTTTTAGCTCCTCAATTTCAAATAAAATATTAGACCAATTCTTTATATCATTGGTTAATGCCCCTATATCTAATTCAGTATCTCTAAAGCATCTCCCTTCATGATAAGTAGATGGATACATGTATATCTTTTCTTTCATTTGTCACCTTTCCACTACCATGATCTTAATTTCCTTGGAATATGATTGGTCTTGATGCTCAAGATGACACTTTGAGCTTGCTTGATGCAGTTATGTCCTTAACAGTCAATTTTTTAGGCCTTAAGTTGAGGTTTAGGTATTTAAGCTAGTTTGGTAGGGTTTCTAGGGATTTAATGGTGAAGGTGATATATTTCATAAATTTATTCATGTCTCATATCTTATGGATGGCACCACTTATACAAATCCTATCTTTTTAGGCACAACAAATCTTAGGATTGTCCTTTAGTGCCTACATGACATTTACATGGACCTCCTTAATCTTGTTCTTCTGCCACTCCCATGGGAATCCCTTTGAAAATTAGCTATTGGATTATAAAAAAAACATTTCACATCGCTCCATTGGATTAGGATTCTAAGATGAATGTGAGCCTTTGATTAAGATTGTAGATGTCAGGAATCTAGAACAACAAACATGCTCTGACTCAACTCGTTAGGATCTTGCTCCTCAGATAGAGCACAGTATGATTACCAAATATATAAGCAATTGAATATGCGGAAATAACCAGAAACACAAGTAACTAGAATTCACAAATAGCACAGAATATGAGAGACAATACACTATCTTGTATTAACACAATACAGGAAAGAATACATCAAAGAGCCGCCACACTCTTTCACCTTACAGAGATTCGCCACACCTCAAGTGTACAGTAATTCTTCTCACACACACTCTCCTACATAAAAACGGTCCCAACAACCAACTCACACACAGAATTGGTGTTCACCTCACCAACCAGTCAGTAATAACCCTGCCGGTACACCAAGCACTCTATAGCACTTCAAGCTGATCTCTCATGAACCTGCAACCTGAAATTCAAAGACCAAACTTACATGTAGATCACCAATGAGCTTGTAACAACCTGCAACTCATAGATCTTACAACTAGAAGGAACTCTTCCTTTCTATCTCATGCCTTAAACAATACATGCCAATGGGTCTATAAATAGATCCCTAACTCAAACAATAACATAGACTCTTAATTTAGACAATTATCCTCGCAACCCAAGACTCTGGCTGGTCTTAACATGCAAACTCATCGTTCACTTAACTAACTGTCCGTGAAACGAACACTTCGGGAACACACAGGCGACCGACGCCGGTCCCTGCTGGTCTGGTTCTGCCGACGTCGGCCGACTTCCTGCTGTCGCCGGTGGCCTTCTACACTGGATTCTACCGACGTCGGTCATACTGCCGACGCCGGTTCCTGTAGAACTCAGCAACCATTGTTCCTAGTTTGCAAAGGTTGAAGCTTTTAGCTCCACAACCTAACAATCTCCCACTTGGAGATAAACAGCTGCAACCTGTACCTGTACCTGTACACCGTCTAGTTTGTTTCCTTGGCTTTGTATCCCTCCTCAAGATCACTCTTGAAGACCAACCACCACAAAATTCATGATGCAAAATCTGTCATCCATATTACCTGCCACATCCGCATCTACAACCATGTAGAAAAAGAACTTGACCCTGCATAGCATGTGCACCTGCTGCTGGTCCCACTGAACTGCCCTTCAGTATTACTCTCCCCGGATTGACTCCAAACTTGTGACAACTCCCATTGCTTGGGAAAACTCAGGTTTAGTACATACCATGCACTCAACCTCACTATGTGAATCAAGACACCTATTCTATGAACTGTCTAACCATCGGTGTGCTAACTGGTTTCACACAATCATCCTGAAACAAAGTCAACAAGACCTCCATGTCTCTAGAACACACTCATGCCAAAGAATCTTGCTGCTCTCAGATTCTCCATGACAAACACCTGAACTAGCTTTACCTTTAGTTCAGAAATACCTGTATATGTAACCCTGCAACAAGCACATCATACAGAAAATAGAATAGTGTAGCTAATACTATCCAACCTGGTAAAGAGAAACACAATGATCAAACCTCCATTGCCCTGCAGCTAATACAAGATCATATACCCTGATCTTCCATCTCACGTATCCATTTCCGCTATTCTTCATCCTCAACATCCATTCGTCTCTCAGTGCTTACTTCCAGCTGGCAACACTACCCAAAACACCTGTTTGGTTCTCCTCCAAGGAATCACATCCTCATCCATGCCAAGCTCCCACTGTTTCCTGGATCTACGTGTTCTGCTTCTTCAACAACTTCCTGGTCCTATGCCATAAGTGAGCAACAAGTAGTGTAAAGAAGGGAAATGACGAATTTAAGAACTTACTTACACCTTCAGTCCTCCATATGGGCGCTTGAGACTCCATGACAACTTGCTGTCCACCCAAAATTCATCTCAGTAACCGATGCTGGTCACATCTCAGTCTACAGCTGACCGATGTCGGTTCCCTGCGACTGCCTCTCTGCTGACGTCGGTTTCCCCTGGCCAACGCCGGTCTCTGTCTGCCCTGAGTCACCGAAGTCGGGCTGCACATAGCCGACGTCGGTCCCTGTCTGGACGCCGACGTCGGTTTTCCTGCCAACGTCGGTCTCTGTGTTTTTCTTGTGAGACCTGACTTTTTCCCGCGAGCTCTTTTTGGATCAAAACCTTGTCCAAATCACCCTTGCTCTGCTCAGAATACCTCTGCACCTTATGCTGAACTCTGTCCGTCACTTTCTCCTTGAAAACCAAGGCTTTCCCGTTCTTGTCACTAACATCGGATTCCTCAAGAAACCTCACCTTCTTCTTCTGCATACAGGAACCACGATCCATGCCTTCCAAATCCGAAAGCATATTCTTTGACTCAAGAACCAGTATCTCCTTCTTATCTATGTGACCAAGCCTATCAGGCCACATCTCTGAATCTATAGCTGAAGTAGATAACCCAGAAAGAGAATCAGTAAAACAAGTAGATAGATAAAGCGTACCTACTTTCTTACCTCTAGCTATAACAAGTGTACCCTTGGTAACCTTCCAAGAGTCCGCTGAGAGAGTTACTGTGCAACCCTCTTCACCCAAGCTTCTAACCGAAATTAGATTATGCTTCAGAACTGGGACATGCATGACCTCCTTTAACACCCATGTGTCACCTGTCTGCAATTTCAGCTTCACTTTGCCTTTGCCAACAACCTGACAAGGCTTACCATCCCCTACACAAATTTCTCCAAAGTCTCCCTGGACATACTCATGAAAAAATTCTCTATGTGGAGATGCATGAAAAGAGGCACCAGAATCTAATACCCAAGATTCTAATTTATCCAAAGAACATACCAGAGCATCCTGTGCAACGTAGCCTACAACATCTGCTTCTTCTTCATGTTCTTCATGATGATCTTCACCCGATCTTCAATCTCTCTTTAAGTGCCCTAGCTTTCCACACTTCCAGCAGGTTATTCTGCCATACCTGGACTTGGATCTTTTGCCTGTCTTCGACCTTGATCTCCCACGCTCTGTCCTCTCTCTTGGCCTTCCTCTTCCTTCAACACTCAAAGCATTTCCAGATAATTCACCTGTGCTTTTCCTGCGTATCTCTTCATTCAAGATCACACTCACAACATCATCCAATTTTAAGACTTTTGAAGGAGACACAGTATTAGAAACTGCCATTACCAAACCTTCCCAACTTTCAGGTAATGAACACAAGATTAAGAGAGCTCTAAGTTCATCATCAAATACAATATTCACTGAAATTAACTGGTTTACCAAACCATGGAAATCACTAATATGGCTATGAATAGATCCACCTTCCAACATTTGTAAATTAAATAAACGCTTCATAAGAAATACCTTGTTTGAAGCCGAGGGTTTTTCATATAAATTTGCCAAAGATTTCATCAACTCCACCGTTGTCTTACACTGTGATAAGCTGGAAATCACAGATGAATCAAGACTCAATCTAACAGATCCCAGAGCCTTCTGATCAAGAACCTCCCATTCTTCATCTTTCATATCCAAGGGTTTGCTAACAACCCCACCCAACGGTAAGTACAAATCTTTCTGATACAGATAGTCCTCAATCTGCATCCTCCATAATTGGTAGTTCTTGCCATTAAACTTTTCCATTTGTAGTTGACTGTTTTCTGCCATTGCTCAACTCCCACTCAAATAGAAACCCTGTGAGTAACCTGTAATCAAAACACACTACCCAGATCTACACCAATCTGTTAGTATCCCAACCAAAAGCTCTGATACCACTTGTTGGTATCAAGCTCAAGAACCAACAACCAAGGCTCTGATACCACTTGTCAGGAATCTAGAACAACAAACATGCTCTAACTCAACTCATTAGGATCTTGCTCCTCAGATAGAGCACAGTATGATTACCAAATATATAAGCAATTGAATATGCGAAAATAACCAGAAACACAAGTAACTAGAATTCACCAATAGCACAGAATATGAGAGACAATACAATATCTTGTATTAACACAATACAGAAAAGAATACATCAAAGATCCGCCACACTCTTTCACCTTACAGAGATTCGCCACACCTCAAGTGTACAGTAATTATTCTCACACACACTCTCCTACACAAAAACGGTCCCAACAACCAACTCACACATAGAATTGGTGTTCACCTCACCAACCAGTCAGTAATAACCCTACCGGTACACCAAGCACTCTATAGCACTTCAAGCTGATCTCTCATGAACCTGCAACCTATAATTCAAAGACCAAACTTACATGTAGATCACCAATGAGCTTGCAACAACCTGCAACTCATAGATCTTACAACTAGAAGGAACTCTTCCTTTCTATCTCATGCCTTAAACAATACATGCCAATGGGTCTATAAATAGATCCCTAACTCAAACAATAACATAGACTCTTAATTTAGACAATTATCCTCGCAACCCAAGACTCTGGCTGGTCTTAACATGCAAACTCATCGTTCACTTAACTAACTGTCCGTGAAACGAACACTTCGGGAACACACAGGCGACCGACGCCGGTCCCTACTGGTCTGGTTCTGCCGACATCGGCCGACTTCCTGCCATCACCGGTGGCCTTCTGCACTGGATTCTGCCGACGTCGGTCATACTGCCGATGCCAGTTCCTGTATAACTCAGCAACCATTGTTCCTAGTTTGCAAAGGTTGAAGCTTTTAGCTCCACAACCTAACAGTAGATGTCCTCTTTGATTGGTCACTTGGATCTTGGATGACCCACTTATGCCAAGTGGTGTAATCTAGATTCCTTGGGAAAATTTCACCTTCACTTTACACTATTGGATTAAGATAAAAAAAATGGAGTGATAACTATCGATCATGATCCATAAGGTTAATGTTGATTGTTTGAGAGGTTGGCTATGGTTAAATTTGATGGTCTGACTAATGTCAAATACATCCTCACAAATGTCAAATGATGGGAGTACAACTATCATATTTAATCTTGTGAGGTTATTTTGTTTTAATGATAGTGTGCCACTCATTGCATTCTTTATTCTCTCAAGACTTCAAGGTTGATGTAGTCCATTGGATCAAGCTAGGTGATGAACACAAACCATTGATCATGGTCTAAGAGGTCTTCTCTAATTGGCCCAACTTTGGGGATCTTTGATTTTGCATTATTGGATCAAGATCAGTAGGTGAACATGGATAGTTCGATCCTATAAGATGCATGAACATTAACATATATTGTGATACACATAGGCTTAAGCTGAGGGTTTAACATTAAATAAAACACTATGATCTAGGTTGTAATGTAATAATCCTAAAGTTTAAGTGTTTAGAGGGTCCCCTTTTGGACTAAGGTTAAAATTTTGGATGGGGATTAATTTGAAGGCCTTGTTAGCATCAAATATTTCCTCACAAATGTCAACTGATGGGATTGCGTTCATGAAATTAAATGTCATAGAAACTTTTATAGTTAACAGGTTTAGTACGTAGTTCATCCTAGGATTATCTCACGTTGTTGAATTTGAGGCTCCAAATAAGTTAAGACTATTAGATATACATCCAATTTAAAATATTGAATTAGAGAAAGGTATGTGTAGTGATTTATATTAAATTTTAGGATCCTTGAGGCATTGTCTATGTTGAACAAACACCAAGACATTTCAGGATTAAAACTTAGGCTAAACATTCATAAGGTCTAAGTCTAGGATGAAAAGGGGGTTTGTCGACATAACATTCAATAAGGTTAGAAGGGCCCATTTAAAAGGGAGAAGGAAAACAAAAGAGGACTTTAAGTATAACTTTATGTCAATTTTTGGGCATGTTTAAAAACATAACTGAGCCTTAATGTAAAATTAAACTTAGGTTATTTTTTTAAAAGGGCCAATTCTCCCTAAACTTTTTTCTACAAAAAATGAATTTGAACCCTTAGGGTTTTTACTCAGGAACTCTGCCTTCCTCCATGAAACTTGAACTTATCCATCCAAGGGTAATAATTAGTAGGGTTAGCTTATGAAGCATAATAAAACACACAGGACCCATCCCTTTTTAGGTGGATGATCTTCAAATTCTAAAATAATAACCTTATGAAAGCCATACCAAGATACAAATGTTCTAAAACATTTATAAGGGTCCCTATTTTTCAAAACAAAAAAAATGGGGTATGTTGGTCCCGAAAACAATGATAAATCACATGGGAAACATAACAATATGTTAGAACCTAGAAAGTCTAGTTTAAAACCAACACATAAGTCCTTTATCTCCTTTGATCCACATATCATTACTTAGGTCAATTCAATGTTGAAATAAGCTTCAAATGTGCAAAATTCAAATCTTCATGTCAGAGCCTAAACATGTTTTGTGTGTGCTTTGATTTTACTTACTGTTTGTCATGAAAATTTAGGGAATAACATCCAAGTTCATATTTTTTTTACCAATGCATTTGACTTTTAGAAATTCTAAGATATTATTTTAGGAATAGTTGATTTTAGTTTAGGGGAGGCTTGGGTATTACTCTGATGCTGGCCATACACCCATATCCTTGATAGAGATACCTTTAGCTTCACTCATGGCCTTACTCCACTACTAGCCAGGCATTTATAGCCCCGATTGAGGTTACCTAAATCACTTTGACTTTGTATCTTTTGATTTAACATTAAGTCATTTTTGTGTCCTTTTAATTTTTAACAAAGGTTAGGATCTAGGATAGATAGGTTTAAGGATTTGCTCAAATTTTTTGGCCTTAAGATGATCATTTGTAGTTGAAACCTTAATCTCAGATAAGGACGTGTTTTAAGTACAAGCATGAATATGCCTTAACTATTGAACTCTCCTTCCACATACATGATTCTTCTTACAATATAGCTTTGGTCTTAGGTAATGTATTAGGTTCTTGTGGGGTAAATGACTTCCATGTGAGTCTTTTTAAAGTCTCTATATTTTAACATAATTATATATTATAGCCTTAGGTCCTCTTGTGTAGGATTCATGCCCTCACTTGAAATACTTGAACTTTGAGAAATTCTAAGAAAGGATAGTCTACGAGAATTTATTAAAACAAAGGATCACAACTAAGAAGAAAGGACAAAATTTAAAATAAATAGACAAAAAGACATAAACAAACATAAGCAAACAAATATATACAAGCCAAGTAGGAAAAAAAGAAAGGAAACTAACTAGCCTACCTACTCTAACTCTAAGCAATCTTACAAATGTTATTCCATGAAGACCCTTGGTGGAGTAGAAATAAATTAATGCTTGAGGTATTTCCCCTTGGTGTTCAATGCAAATTTTGGTCCTTGAAGGTCGTTCAGCTTAAAAGTGTTTTTACCCAAGGTATCTATAATTTGGTATGGGCCAATCCATAATGGTGCAGACTTACCATGATTTCCCTTAGGTTATAATGCTTTATCTCAAAGGAGGAACAGGTCTCCATGTATGAATAACTTCACCTTATAAATTTTGTAAAACCATATTTTCATAGTTGATTAATGTCTACTAAAGTCCATAAATGCCTTTTCTCTAGTATCTTCTATCTCAATGATGTCAAATAGCCTAGAATTAGCAAGTTCTTGGCTTTCTTCCGTGTATTCTTGCATGAATACGAATGTAGGAAATTTAAGGGTGATGGGGAAGCCAGGTTCCTAACCATATACAAACACAAATGGTGAAGGTTTTAGCACCTTCTTGATCCTTATTCTATCAGCCCATAATGCATACATAAGGAGTTTATGCCATGTTATAGGTTTGTCTGCATCAAACTTTTTGATGACCTTCATAAGATTATTGTTGGTAGATCATGAAACTATATTTCCTTAAGGATAATTATTAGAGGAAAACTTCAAAGATATTAAATTATCATAACCCATTCAGTCATTTAAATGGATATGAATACAAATCCATTGTCACAAACCAAGGAAATTGGGGTTCCAAATTTTGGTGCCAATGCTTTTTCTAGGAAGATGATCACTTCCTCTATCCTACATTATTTGGTGGTTATATATTCAGTCCACTTTATGAAATAATCTATATAATTTATGACATACTTATATAATTTATAGGAATTGGGATTAATAACTCCTATAAAGTCCAATCCCCACTGCACAAAAGGTTTGTTTACCATTGCAAGTTGTAAAGGCATGGCTACCTTTGGATCTTTTATGTTAAAAATATGGCATGAATGGCACTCTCTCACATGTTTTTGAGCATCCTTGAAAATGGTGGGATAGTATTACCTAGCCCTAAGAATCTTGTGGGTTGTGGTTCTCCCTGAAGGATGTCCACTTCCTAAATTTTCATGAAAAGTAGACATGATTTGAAAATCCTCTTTTTTGGACACACACCTTAATTAGATCCCTTCAAAGTTATTCATATAAATGAATCCATCTTTGATGAGGTAATGGGATACTTTGAGCCTTAAGGCTCTCATTTATTCTCTAGTAAGTCTTGGGGGACAACTACCTCTAATGAGAAAATGTTTTGAATAGGCATACCATTTATTGGGTTATAAGTTTTGTTGATCCACTTACATGACATGAATTTTGGGATTAACATTAGAAATAATCTAGAATAGGCCCTGATATTTCACCAATTTGGCAATATTCATCTCTATAACATACTCTTGTAGGATTTCCATCCACTTTCCTCTTCTTTCCCCAAGCTCAATATGACTTAACATAAGCTTTGTGGTTAGGTCTGGTAGGATGGCATGTACCTTATTTTTAAGGATGTAATGCCTAATTTTTTTTACTATCTTCACTAGTGCATAGGCTTGCTTATCAATTAAGGAATATTTTCCCTTTTAATTTTTTTAATTGGTGCTCATGAAGCTATAAGGTGGTCATTTCTATCCACTTTTTGAGTCAAGACTATAGCCATGGTGTGGTAAAAAGAAAATGAATACAAGTAAAAGTCCTTTAAGAAGTTAGGACTTATCAAGACTAGGGCTTGATTGATTTCCCTTTTGATGTTAGCAAAAGCTTTCTTAGTTTCTTCATCCCAAGAAATTTTATCATCTTTCTTAAGAATATCATTCAAAGTTTTAACAATCTTAGTAAAGCCTGAGATTAACTTCCTCATGAAGCTAATTTTACCAAAGAATGACTTCAATTCTTTCTAGTTGTTTGGTAGATCAATTTTGGAAATGGCTTCCTCTCTCTCAAGATCAATGGAAACCCCTTCTTTAGTGATGACATGACCCAATAATTTTCCTTCAATGACATTAAAGATACTTTTCTTAGGGTTGAGAAATATACCATACTTCTTGCACCTTTTAAACACTAATTTAGGTACATGAAATGGTCCTCTCTATTCTTGGAGAACACTATAAGATCATCCATATATATGATGATGCATTTTCCCACTAGATTCTATAAATCATGGTCTATGGCACTTTGAAAGGTGGATCCTACATTAATCAATCCAAATGGCATTCTTGTGTAAGTATATGTCCCCCATTTGATAGTGAAAGTTGCCTTCATCTTATCTTCCTGAGTAACAAGTACTTGGTTTTATCCAAATAAACCATCCAAAAGGGACATCATGGTTGATCTTGAAACAACCTAGATGACTTGGTAAAGAGAAGGTAGGGGTAATTTTCATTTTTAGATGCTTTATTCATATTTCTAAAGTCTATGCATAATCTTATTTCCCCATTCTTCTTTCTTACTGGGACCAAGTTGGCAACCCAAGTGGAGTGCCTAACAGGAAACACAATCCTTACATCTAGCAACTTCTTGACCTATTTAATGATCATGGGTTCTAATATAGGGTTGACTAGTCGTTGTTTCTATCTGAAGGGTTTGTAACTCTCTTTGAGAGGTATAGTATGAGTAACAACCCTTGGATCAAATATTTTTAGACCTTCATAAGACCAAGAAATTACATCTTTATACATTGTAAGTAGCTCCCTATCCTTTCCTTTTTTGTATTTTAGTGCAAGCCTTTCTTATGTTTACTTGTTGGGGTTGATCATGTGAGCTAAGATATACTACATGATAGTCCTTACCATTTACCTTGGGTACCTTAGGTGTTTCAGGAATCTTGTCATGATCAAACAAACTTTCTAATGAAATCATCCCTTTAGGTATCTTATTATCATTTAGTTGGATGATTTTACCATTAAGCTCTTCTTTAGAAGATCTTTCATCAGCTTCATCAATGATGTGAGATTCAAAGGCCCTAGAATTGGTCAAGAAATATAAAATTTGGTAATCATCATTGAAGACTTGAAAATGATTCACATTATCTAAGACTGAGGGGCATGACACTAGCTCAGTACTGAGGTTAGGGGAATCATGATTTGGCATAAGGTTAGCTGCAGTAGAGGCTAGCTCATTAGTAAATTTATTTTCTTCCCTACGGATAGACATGATGTTGAAAGCATAAAAAGATTCCATTAAGTCCCATACTCTAAACTTGTAACTTTTAAGATAAGATAGCTTGCATTGTTACTTGCTCCTTACTTAATTGACCAGTAGTTTATAATCCCCATAAACAAGGAGTTCTCTGAATTTATTATTAATAACAAGTTGCAATCCTAGAATGAGATATTTATTTTTAGCCAAATTGTTAGTACATGGGAATTATAACCTATAAGATTCATGATATTGATTTTATATAGGGTATATCAATATAATAGTAGCATTTTATCCTAATTTTCATTTGGCACCATCCACATATAATTTCCATAAGCCAAGTATTGGAGGAGGGTCCTTGAAACTAGGCTCTATTTCAGTCTCTAAAGTGAAAACTCCTAGATTAGAGTCAAGAACATTTACCTTTTCATTGATAACATTATATTCTATTATCATGTTCCTCATCCTTAGTTATCTTTCTACCCTTCTTTGAATTAGCACACCCCTCCATGGCAACCACAAGTGGGAAAAATTAGTATACATGTATCCATTCAAGGCCTTAGTCCATTCTCTACTTAAGAGCAATCCATAAGCATTGGGAATTTCCACCACTTTTATGTCAATGAATTGTTTAACCCTTGGTTCATTAGCCAACTGCATATGTACATTTGACAATTCTATGACTTTGACTCTTGATTTGGCTAATTGTGTGACCACCATATCAAACTTGATTGGGGTCAACCCAAGTTGTTCACATACCCCAACAGGCATGATGTTGGTTGAGGCTCCAAAATACAAAAGGAAATTATGGAAATTGTTCCCAAATATCCTAATTATAAGCAAGAAGGGTGGGGAATCTACTTTGGCTATTTGCATAGTCACATTTGCACTATCACTCTTAGGAGGTTTTATAGGTTTCTTGGATAAGGATTCCAAGAGTAAATCTCTTTTTTCTATAATCTGAGTTAGCTCATGTAGGGTAATATTGGATTTCATCTTTTTCATACATTCCACAATGTTGTAACTAGTTTTACATGAAGGTTCATTAGTAGATTTGGAAGAACTGCGCTTAGGTGGTTCAGGATCATTCCTTGATGTAGTGTCTGGAGGAGTCGTATAATTTTAAGAGGGAGTGGAATTAGTTAACATCTAATTTTTTTCTCTATTTCTCAAAGGGTGTGTCTTCAAGAATTGTTAGAATGCTTGAATCTCTTCAGGGATATTCTTCAGCTCATTATCCTCTTAGAAAGGGAATTGAAATGTCTCTACCATGTGCACTTGGTCAAATGGATGGGATCTAGAAGGAATTACAATAATATCTTTGTTTGGGACTAATTTAAATGTGTTGAGATCTTCTTGAAGAGCTTCAAAAGATTTATATAACTTAATGCAATTGATCTCACTATGTTTAGAGGTAGCATGCACCCTACAATAGTCTGACAAGGTAATATCAGTGAGATTAATGTCCATGGTCTTCTTACTAGAGGAAGTCTCATTATATTTATTATTGTAGAAACTATCATTTTGAAATCTATTTCTAGGTCTGTTGAAATTTTGGAAGGTGAATCTCCTCCCAGAGTTGTCATTAGAATTGACAACTTGCTTTTACAATTGCAAGAAATTTGTGTTGAGCTTCTAGACCATCTTTAGTATATATTCATTATCATTATTTGGGGTCTTATAGTTTTGGACTTGGTTATTGTCAATACCATTGACTGGTACTAGAGCCTTTTGGTCATTGGTGTCAAATCCATTAGTGACTTGATGACTCAAAAAACTTAGGTTCTGATTACGAATAGCATGGATGGTAAGTAATACATTCAGAGTAGGAAGCTGGTTTAATGCTGAAGAATTTTGGTTATTGTTTGGGAAAATGTTTGATGCAAGAATTTTAGGATTAACATTTGGAATATAATAATCCATCTATATTTGAGGCTATATTTGGTCTTTAATAACTACTACATCAAAATAAGCTTGGGCTAATTTGTTGATAGCTAGGAAAGCTCTTTTTAGAAAAATAGAAGTCATGGGGTATACTACATCTTTGTAAACTTCTAGAGCTAAAGCCTCATTAGGTTTATATGAATCCATGGTCTGAATAAACATATTTTGGAACCTAGCATTAAAGGATCTAATGAGCTCATTTTCATCCCTCTTAATAGTTTTAAATTGGTGATAAATGACACAGAGGCTTATGATCTTCCCAAATTGATCAATAAAGATAGTGTTAAAATTATTCCATGAGGTAATATAATTATCAGGCAAATTGAGAAACCATTCATATACAACTTATTTGAATGTAAAAGTAAATAATATACAAGCTACATCTTCATGGATGACATTTAATAACCTTAAGGTAGCCTTGAAATACTTAACATGTTCTTCTACAATTGTAACACTAGTTGGGCTAAATAATGGAAAGTACCTTTAGGATTATGAGGCAAGTCATGAACTACACCTGGTACATTGATGGGGGAACTTCCAAGCCATGTCATATCTAGATGGAAATTGAATTCAGGAACCCCTTGTAAGGGTGAAGATGGTAGAGACTTAGAATGCCTACATCTTCCTCTATCTTTCCTAGTTCTTTTATGGGTTTCTAGCTTGAGTAAGGGCTCTCTTATCCTTGAATGTGATCAGGTCTTAATCCTTGGTAATTCTAGTTTGAAGATTAATGATCATGTTTAAAATATGATGTAACAAGTTAGAATTCACAAAGAACTGAAATCAACCTACACACTAAGCCTATTTCATTAAATATTTTCTCCTAAAGGGATAAAGGACACTGATATTTGACTAAGTAAGCCCAAAGATGTGCTTAATTATGTAAAGATGGCCATTATTTACAACTTGTGACTCAAATAAACTCAAGATTCACCAATAATTGTCAATCTTCAACCAAAATAAATTGTTCTAATTCCAAATACTATGAATTCTTAAATCTTGAAGCTATCTTTACCATAACTTAACTATTTCTTTGTAGAGAACTAAGATCTTGGCCTAACAAAGTGTAAAGATATGTGAGAAACTACCTAGATTAAGGATCTTTGTACTTATAATGAAGAATCACTCATAAGGGTTAAGAATTCTTTATATTTAATGCAAGAATTATTTCAATTGATCAAGTGGACCCTCTTTCTAGCACTAGTGGGAGCCTCCATGTTGATGCTTCAAATTACCTCACAAGTTTTCTTCAGTTTTGATGAACACTTCTCATTTTAGGATTCAAATAATCCAAGGCATGAATTGTAGTTTGTGATAATTTGATGATGTTTATGGTGGAATAGAAGAAGAGTATGATAACTCTCCACAATAATTATTTAATTTGGTGGTTGGGAGCCACCAGGGTAAAGATATTTGAGACAATTTAAGCCCATAAGTTAATATAAATGGATATTAACAACTATCTTTAAACTAGGTGAGTTTTGATTAAAAAAATAGAAAAAGGAAGGGCAAGGCAAAAAAGAGAGCATGATTGCAAATTCTCATCTACAATATTATGACAAAGTTATAATTACTTTGAGAATACATGATCCAATTTATGGTGTAAAATAGTGTAAACTCATATTGCATCACAAACCAGGTAGGCTTCAAAGGAGATATATAAGTCACAATTAAGAACCAAGTTTACTTTAAAAGTTTACTACTGTAACCTAAATAGCACATGCACATTCAAATGTAGAGCAAACAAAATAAAGTATACCTAAGATCTTTTCAATTAATCTAGCAATAGCAAAAAGTAATAGACCCATGACAAAAAAAGGAGGTCAAAATGTAGAGAACCATTCAAATTTAAGATAATAACATGCAATTGAGAGACAACATTAGCTTTCAAAAAACTATTCAGATGATCTTTCCAAAATTAATTAGTTGTATTATATGCTCTTTTATATATAAATTTCTCAGAGTCTCTCCTTTTACAAAATGGTAACCTTTGCCTATTTATAGGAAACATAGGTGATATACTAGTTATCTTCTCAAAAAATCCATGGTATGATAAGGACAACTATCCTTAATACAAATATTACAATACAAAATGCCTTTTTTATTCCAACTTTGACAAAGGACTAATATATGTTAATAGATTAGCATATATATTATAAAAGAATATTTTATGTTACATTGGTGGGTCCCATAGGTTATTAATTGAGGATGTTATTCACCTTATTATATTTTTCTATGATTATCTCCAAATCTACTACAAGTTTCAATAAATAATCCTCTTCTTGACCTGCCAATGTTTTAAATTCTTTTTCACTCTTGGCTCTACGTTTTTGAATGCATTGGGCCTCTACAATCTTCTTCCCTGATGTCATGACGGTATCAAGTACCTTCTAATTATCTTTGATAGGCTGTCCTTGGTTGTCCTTGATGTTTTGGATGAAGGTACTGACCCTTTGATTGAACTCATCATCATCTATTAGGCTTGTGGCATTGATCCTAGAAGAGTTTACCAATAATGACCCTAAGAGCTTCTCCATTCTTGCTATCAAACCTTTGTCCTCTTCCATGAAGTTATTGACACTATCAAACTAGTTTTTTAGGTCTAGTATGTTATCTTTATTGACTCCTAGGAGGGCATGAAAATGTTTCAACTTGATGATCTTAATGCCTTGGATCTGCTTGGTGTGATGGACATTAATCAATTTAATTGCTTGATCTCTATAGTTTTGCCATTAAGTGATTGATGCATGTGCTTTCCTAATTTTATGGGTCAAGGTATTTGATATGAGATTAAGGTCCTTCAACCCTTAAAATGTGTCAAAGAAGGACTTATCCAACTATTTCATTATATCCTTAGGGACTAAAAATGTAACATGTGCTTCCAAGTCTTTCTTCTCCTTTTCTAGACTGGTGATCTTCTATTGCATCCCGTAGATTCTAGACAATTTCATTGATGATTGGAACACTCCAAAACTTTACGTATCCTCTTGATGGATGGGATGTTCCACTACTACCCACCCTTTTATAGGAGTTAAGCCTATAAAAGGTTCCACCTTTTTAAAGGTGAACTCCTCGATTCCAATGGTAGTTTTCTTGGTTGTCACCCTTTCAAACCCTACTATATTCAAATTATACATGATAGTGGTCATTGGTCTAGAGGGTTTGGATGTCTCTGGGATTTCATTGCAATTCTACTTGATGCTCCTAGATCTTCTATTTTCTTACCACTTTTTTTGGTTGCTTGAACAATTCTTCTTTCTTCTTGTTCCTTCATGAGCTCTTTGATCTAGGTTTTGACACTATTAAAGGGATCTTCACTTGTAGAGATGGCAATAACCAGTGAAGGTGATTAGGAAAGAACCTTTTATAGTTCCCCATATATGAACTAGTTAATAAAGATAGGTCCATATATAGGGAACTCATTATTGAACAAATTTACTTCACTAATGGGATGGGTCCATGCCACCTTTGGTCTTTTGGAGGACCTACGGATAAGGGCCAACTTTATTTCCCTCTTCTTTTGTGTGACAAGGACCAATTCTAATGCCACTTCTTTTGCCTTTTCTTCCTCACCTGTTTGAGGTCCCTCAATTTTTACCAACTCAACTGTGGATCCCATATCCTCTTGATGAGACCCATAGGCCTCTGCAAGCTCCTTGAATAATTCATCTATCATCTCATATGGCTCTAGGGTAACCATATCAAAGTTATCTACTAGAGAAGATGGTTTTAGAGGCTAGGTTGATGATGAAGGGCCTTCTCCTAGCATTTCTTCTAGTTTTTTTCTCACCAGGTCCTTGACTTTGGAGTGTTTATTTTTATGGATAACTTGGAGGTGCAATAGAAGTGGAAGACAATAGATGATATTGTAATGGGTTCATTTTCCATCTCTCCCTAGCTAGTTTATCCTCTCTTTTCATTCTATGACCAAGCTTGAAACCATGCTACCTACACCTAACAAGGACTTCCTCAAAGTCTATAGCTTTGGTGTAAAAATGGTTATATAGACTAACCCTATGCTCATAGGCTACTTTGGTTAGTTACTTTGACTGAAAATGAGGGACAACCTTGTTATTGGGGTCCCATTCCTTTAGGTCATCCTTTTAAAAGTGGAAGGTATCCCTATGTTTGGACATGGTGTCTAATTATTTGTAGTCCCAAATCAAAGTTTTCACAATCAATAATGGGAAAGGATGCAACTTGCCTTTCCTCTTCTCCCTGCAAACATTATCAATTCCTTGGAAGATTTGGTGAGAAATTTTTTTCTAAGCCAACTTGAAGGGAACATAGATAGGCAACCTGAATGGTTGGGTCATGATCCCTTCTAATCTAATAATGGTGTAGTCTAGATAATACCAAATATCTCTCATGAGTTCAACATAATTCTTGACAAGAGGGTGCATCTTGGGCATGGGGTTCTTTGTGATATTCTTGACCAAAGTAGGTTATACATAATCACAAATGAACTACATATGAACTCTATAATTTAAGATGTACAACTTTTCATAGTGATGAGAAATGGTAATTTTTTTATGGGAAGACTAATTCTTAACACCAAGAATATGAGTGGATGCCATTAATAAGTCCAACAAATATGACATCATGGTGAATTATTGGATTGTCTTTCTCTTAATGCCATAAAATTTTATCCCCAATTGGATGCTAATTAGCTCTCCAATAGGTGGAGTTAGCTTCCATTCCACCATTAAATATATGTATGAAACCCATCTAGGGTAGACATAGGCTATGGTGGCTACCCCTGAATCTCTACACAATAAGGTTATAATGATCCTAATTCCTTTTCTAAATTTAATGACTAGGATTTTACCATCATGGCTTCTAGCAACATTAGTTCCTTGGATTAACCAAGGTCTCAAGATATCATCTAGATTATGTTGGGTATTCCATTCTTTGATGGAGGGGAGGTCTATGTGAGAAATAAGGAGTTTTAATTAGGCTTCAAAAGTTACTAGGTAAATATAGGCAACTCTATTTGACCCTCCTTCATTAATGATCTAGTCATTGTCTATTCTACATTCAATAAATAGGAGTGCAAGGATATCAATGCAATGTAATACCTCAGGTTTAGTAGAAGCTTAATGAAGACCTATCATTTGGACTGCAAATAGGTCTTCAAACTTCCTCTTAGTGACTACTACCCTTTGCTCATAGGATGATAGAGGTTGCATCTCCTCAATTATGAAGAAAATCTTAGACCAATTCTTCATGCCATTGGATAATACCCCTATATCCAATTCAATATCTCCAAAGCATCTCCCTTCATGGTCAATAGATAGATACATGTTTGTATCTTCTTTAATTTTTTGCCTTGTCACTACCATGATCTTAATTGCCTTGGAATATGACTGGTTTTAATGCTCAAGATGACACTTCAAGCTTTCTTAATGTATTTATGTCCTTAACAACTAAGTTTTGAGGCCTTAAGTTGAGGTTTAGGGTTTTAAGTTAGTCTGGTAGGGTTTTTGGGGCTTTAATGGTGAAGGTGATGGATTTCATAAATGTATTCATGTCTCAAATCTTATGGATGGAACCACTTATCTAAATCCTATCTTTTTAGCATGCCAAATCTTAGGATTATCCTTTAGTGCTTACATGGTGTTTACATGGACCTCCTTAAGCTTGTTCTCTTAGCACTCCCATGGGAATCCATTTGTAAATTAGTTTTTATCTTCAAAAAAAAACTTTTACATCATTCTATTGGATTAGTATACTAAGATGAAAGTAAGCCTTTGATTAAGATCTTGGAGGTTCTCTTTGATTGGTCACTTAGATCTTGGATGACCCTGTTATGCCAAGTGGTGCATTCTGGATTCCTTGGAAAAAGTTCACCTTCACTTCACACCATTGGATTAAGATCAATGATGGAGTGAGAACCATTGATCATGTTCCATGAGGTTGAAGTTTATTAGTTGAGAGGTTGGCTATGGTTAAATTTGATGGTCTCACTAACGTCAAAGACATCCTCATAAACATTAAATGATGGGAGCATGACTGTTAGATTTAAAATTGAAAGGTTCATTTGGTTGAATGATAGTGTGCCACATGTCATTTTATTAGTGATTTTAGGACTTCAAGGTCAATGTAGTCTATTGGATTAAGCTAGGTGATGAACATGAACCATTTATCATAGTTTGAGAGGTCTTCTCTAATTGGCCTAACTTTCGGGCTCTTTAATTTCACACTGTTGGATCAAGATCACTAGGTGAACATGGATAGTCTAATCCTATAAGATGCATGAACATTAATCTATTTTATGATGTATATAGGCTTAAGCTAAGGGTTTAGCATTAAATAAAACACTATGATCTAAGTTTTAATGTGTTAAGCCTAAAGTTTAAACATTTAGAGGGTCCCCTTTTGGACTAAAGATTAAAGTTTAGATGGAGTTTAATTTAAAGGCCTCATTAGTGTCAAATAAATCCTCATGAATATCAACTAATGAGGGTGTGGTCATCAAAGTAAATGACATAGAAATTTTTATAGTGAGTGGGTTTAGTATGTAGTTCATCCTAGGATGATCTCATGCCACTAGATTCAAGGCTCTAGGGAAGCGAGGACCATTAGATTTAGATTTAATTTAAAACATAAAATTAGAGAATGATACATGTAGTGATTCAAACTAAATTTTAAGATCCTCAAGGCATCATATATGTTGAAAAAAACTAAGACATTTCAAGATTAAAAATTAGGCTAAACATTGAGAAGGTCTAAGTTTAGGATGAAAAGGGGGTTTGTGGACATAACATTCAATGAAGTTAGGAGGGCCCTTTTAAAATGGATAAGGAACAAAAAATGGGACTTTAAGTATAATTTTATGCCAAGGTTTAGGCATGTTTAAAAACATAACTGAGCCTTAATGTAAAATTAAACTTAAGGTCTTTTTTTTTAAAGGACCAATTCTCGCTATTTTTTTTTTTGCAAAAATTAAATTTGAACCCTTAGGGTTTTTGCTTAGGAACCTTGAATTCCTCCATGAAACCTACACTTAGCCATCAAATGGTAATAATTAGTAGGGTTATCTCATAAATCATAATTTTATACACCTAAATCTAGCCACCAATAATTTCCAACTAGGCTTTTGACCAATTTCCACCAAAGTGCACAATTTGGATTAAAAACACTAAAGCACATTAAATGAGTTGAAATTTATATATTCAAGTGTAAATTTTGGATAGATTATAATTAAATGGGGTAATGTAATTTATGGGCCAGCTAACTTTGATTAAATCATTTTGAGTCAAAATGCTAATTTTTCACCTGGGTGCTCTAGATTGCTCTTTTCTATCAAATTTATTGTACGGGACACATGACTTTTTTATCTTGTGTTGACAGCATCCTAAATATTATAATGGATCCAATGCATCTAACATTGACTTCCAATTCCAATCCAGTCAAATTTTCGACCAATAATAAGGTATTTTGATCAATTTGTGTAATTTATGCACAAAGTGCTTAATCATGCTTAAGAGATAATTAATCCAAATCAAGTCCTAATTAATAATTACATCAAAACTTGTTGAAAATTTGTTTTTATAAATGAATATTGAATATCTACATCGTCAGGTGACCTCATTTCTTGGGAAGACATCCCTAGGCCATAAATGCCACAAATATCAAGATTATGGGTCTCCCATGCCTCTTTATTACCTCCCATGCCTCATTAATTTCCATTATTCCAAATTATGAGGATAATTATGGATTTCAATTACATAATTCAATTAATCCATGACCACATATCTCAATCTTGAGATGGATGGTCATGGTTGATTCTAGTCATTCTTGAAAATCTATAAATAGAGAGGCCATGAACATCTTTTTAAGATTAATTTGTGCAAAGTTACCATGTCAAATTGATTTTAAAATCTCTCACATTCCAAAGTTATGATGCCAAAATATTGAGCCAAGCCAAGACAAAACCACAAGGTACAAAGGAGAAGAGGAGATAGCCAAGCCTCCTTTGATGAAAACTTCATGAGCATAATCCGAGCAAGCCACTACAACAAGCATTTGGAACATCCAAGGAAGGTGAAATATTCTTATTTTTCTTTACTTTTTAGTTTTTCTTTTCATTTTTGTTGTTATTAAGCTCACCCTAGTAACTAGGCCTAGAGATCTATGTTAGTTAGTGTGTTTTTATCAATTTGTTTGCATTTTTTGGACTAACACAATACTAATCACCTCTATTGAGTCAAATTCATAGTTCACAATAATTAAACATGCAAGACCCATCCCTTTTCAGGTGGATGATCTTCAAATTTTAAAATAAGAACCTTATGAAAGCCAGACTAGGATACGGATGTTTTGAAACATTTACAAGGGTCCCTATTTTTCAAAGTGGAAAAAATGGGGTATGTTGGTCCCAACAACAAGGCCATAATTATTTGACAAATATTTTGGTACAAATACATTATCCAATTCATCAAAAACTTAACCTCCATAAGTTAAATCTATTTAAAATATCAAACTTTTCAAGTAATCTTGTAAATATGCACCTAGACATAACATCCTTTACTGTTGTAATGTTGAAGGTACCTTGATAGGTTGTGTTACACAATATGAACTCCCTTCCCTTCTTGATAAATCACATGGGGGAATTTTTAATGGCCATTATATTGAACATGATATAATCCACAAATGACTATGGATTGAAATTTTTTGGCATACCCTCAAAAAATATGCCATCACCTTTACTAAAAAGTGAAATCCTTTTCAAATCCATGATGGTTTAATTCATTCTCCTTTAGTTGAGATTCAAACATTAGAGTCTACCAATCCATTATCTATGTGGTAACTACATCTCATTGGTAATTTATATATATCTTAATTGTTTAATACTAAATTGGATGTATATATTGGAGTTATATATGTTTAAAGGGGTAAAAATAGCCTATGACACAAGGATGATAAACTATCTTTAAATTAGGATAATTGGATGCTAAATTCAATTATAAACATATGTTAAATTCATTAAATTAAGATAGGATAAAAATAGTAAGTATAAGTATGCTAAATGTGGAAATGACAAATAAGTAATGTAATTATTTGGTTCTAATGTTAATGTATTTTTGTATCTAGAAAAGGTTGAAATTAGACTAGAAGAAGATTTTGTAACATCCATCATATTATAGATTGGATGATTTTGGATGCACAGACACTAGTGCCATCCTAGGTGGTTACATCAATTCTATTGTATAAACCTAATGAAGGTGTCCTATATAAAATACATGTTAGAAAGGATGTAATGACCTAGATGCTTCCATGTTTGACTGCACCTTCACTCTAGTGCATTAATATCTAGTTCATGGACTATCACTATTCATGAATTTGTACAAACCTAGTTCCTCATCTTCACAGTGAACTTGAGGAAAAATGGGTTAGTGGGCACATAGTGTCAAGCTCACCTAAAATACCCCTATGTCAATGAGTTTTGCCTATATATGCAATACTTTGAAGAGGGCCTCATACTGACATAGATCTCCCATATGTGTTTGATTGTGTGTGAATCATGCAATATGTGAAAAAGAAAGTACAAAAATGACCTAGCAATAACTTGGAAAATATAGTTCTTGGGTTATTCTTCCAGTACTTCAAGACCTATTTATGTGTTGTATTTATGATTTATATGAAAATAAGATAAAATAGGGAAGCTTTTCTCACTTGAATGCTTGATTGCATGCCTTTTTTAAGTTTCCTAATGAATAGGTAATATCATTATATATGAGCAATGAATGAGGGTTTATCTTTTATTTATACCAATCCCTTTGGAGAAGTAACCTACATTAAATTAATTAGGTTGACCATTAGCATATTTTTCATTTGTAAATTAGATGACTTAAGGTCACTAAACACTTTTATCGAGGTAATACATCTGCATTGACATAGGTGTCTATCTCAGACACTGGTGTCCAAGAAGTAGGAAAGTAGGTATAGACTCAAAACTTGAAAAAATGGAAGATAAGCATATTTTAAGCATTCTAGGTAAGATATAAGGTTTTTTTCATCAACATGAGACTATTCAGACTAAGAGATACAACATTTGGCATAAGATAGAGTAGATATAGGACATCAAAAAGTAGGAAATGTCTAAAACTAAAAGGAACAACCAAGGTCTAAGTTTTCCAAGTGTACAAGAGTAAGGTGCTATATAGTTCATAAAATAGTGTCTAAATTTCCCCCCTTAAACCTAGTAATGAAATTTATAGTTTAAAATAAATAAATGTGTACCTAGGTGTTCATAACACACCTTAACTTTGCTTGAGCCTAAATTGAGTGATTTGCTGGTGACTAGCCTAAAACCAAGAACATGTTACATTACATAATCAGTGCATATAATCTAGAATTTAAAGTTTTTGAAAATATTGAAATTAAAATAAAAAGTTTTAGGATTACAACTGTGTATCGATGTAACTTCCTTACCTATTATAAAGTTGATTTTAAATATGTATCATTATAAGTCTTTAAAATTGATATTAGGATAAATACATATAAATATGGAAAATACATATATCTAAGGAGATAAAGATAAATATAGAGAGTTTGGAAGGCATTTTTGAGGTATACTCCTATTTTTTTATTATGGTATAAATTTTTTCATTGATGTCAAGGTCAAGATGGATGCCATTAATTTTAAATTCAAAGTTGGTGTCATGCATGGTGAGTGGTATGTGACAAGGATTCTAATGAAAAGAGAGAATTTTAATCCAACCTATTGTATCTCTATTGAGAGAGAATTTAAATGCAACCTAGTAATTTTTTTGAGGTTGATGACATGTCAAGGTTAAGATCAAGATACAAAGCATAATTTTGAGCACTAGTCTTAATAAGCATTGTCATATCATGAGCATGTGTATGAAGATGATGGTATAGTAATATGGATACACATAGGTATGATTATATTTTAAAGTGTGACTCATATGAATTGTTAGAAAACTTAGGAAAGTTTCAAGGTAAACCTACAGGGGTATGGTCTTAAGCCTCAACATACAACCAAACTAGTCCTAGATCCTGCTTGACCTAATAAGGTACCATGAAATATTTTCAAGACTTATGAAGGATAAAAATTAGTGTGTGAGAATGGTATGATGTTTTATGACATGATCATGAAGTTTTTATATTATTTCAAGTGGTTTCAATGTATGCTCAAGGTCTAAGTGTGATTGGTAGTTTAAGGCCTAATGTGCAAAAAGACCTAGTGTGGCATAATGAGGGGTCAAGTTTAGTTTCCAAGGTGATAGATTTCATGAGATAATTTTTAGAGGTGTGAAATTTAGTTTCAAGTGTGTTTACCAAATATAATTTCAAATTCTAAATAAGAAAGAATGAATAGGGGTTTGAGGTTTTTTATGTGCATAAAATGAGGTATTATAGACCCAAGAAAGATTTTATTATGCTTGTTGGCATGTGAAAAATTTGAATGAAATCCTAATAAGTTCATAGAAGTTGTATAATAATCCTAAATAAATTTTTAAATCATTATTTTCTATATTAAGGGCCCAATATTTATGAATTATTGTTAAGATTATAAGGTGGTCTTAACCCTCTCTAAAACCCTAATAGTGACCCGATATTGAAGATATTTATAAAAATGGATTAGAATGAATTGGATGACATATTTTAATGATTTTATAATGTATATTAATCTCCCATTCACCTCTATGGGGAATTGGTCTGCCATAAAAGTGAGTGGAAGCTATAGTAAACCCCTTATTTCTTGGATTTTTGATGTAGCAGACATGGTTGACAAGGTCAAAGCATGAAAATGATTGGAATATTATGTGTGAGACTTTTATTTTATGTCAATTTAAGTTTATTATAAGTTTATATACTTAAAATATGATAAAATGGTCATGGAAGTTGACCTATTGCTAAAAAGTCCTAGTGAGGAAGATAGTGAGAAAAATAGGCAGGAGTGGGAATAAGATTAGGTATGTGTTGTAGTGGATTAGGGATGGATATAATTATGATAGGTAATAATTAAATACATATAACATATATCACTAATGGAAATAATTTTTGGATAAACTTGTGTATGGTAGACAGTTGATCTCAATCTAACTTGTCTTACATAGTGAGGTCAATGTACAGTGAAGATATGAGATTGGTCTATAAGACCAATATTTCCATTTGAAATTACAATATATTTATTTGAATATGTTATAAATATTATTAATTATCATATTAAACCATTTAAAGTTCATGAAATTAATTCTATAGGTGTTCTAAGTCATTGTTTATATGACTATGTTTTGGAGCTACAAATAGTTTTTCATGTGTGAGTAAGATTTATGTTCCTAAGTCATTATGCCTATAATTGAAGAATATAATACACATGAAGTTGTTATATAGATATAATAGGTTTATTTTAATGTATTTATCTTCATGATGAATTCTTATGAAGTTGTGAAAATTCAAAATTTCTCGATTGGTTTTTGAAGCTTGTTTGCAGTTATGAGTGAGCATATGGAAGTGGTCAGTTTACGGTCTTTTTCCATATTTGGTGAAGTATAATGAACATGGTGATGAATATAAGGGTAATATAGTTTATATACATGTGATTTTATGTTATTATTGTTTGATTAAACTAGTTTTTTACTTCAATTTTGGTTGACATACTTTCTGGTAGTAAGAAGGCCTAATTGTGAGTAGACCTAATGATGTGGTTCAAGGAGTTAAATGAGATAAATGGTATTGGGGATATAAGATGAGATTATCAGGGGTATAATTGAAGTGTATTTGAATTTTTTCATTTTTTTATGGAGGATCAAGATGTTTCAAAGTGGTCAATTTGAAATGTGTGCTTTGAGAGGGCCTAATTGCACTAGGTCTCTTTTAGGCCTAATAGTGATTTTGGTCCTTATGAGTGGTGACCAACCTATGTAATGGTTTTTTATATTATGAAACATGTTTTTTGATATATTTAAATTGTGATATAATTTTTTATAGGTTTATGGATAACCAAGGTTGGTAAAATCAAGAGTCAAGTATAAAAAGAAGGCCTAATAGGTATAATTTGACTAGTTAGTATATTGAGGTGATTATCGAATGAAATAGAGGTTTGGAAACTAGGTAAAGGTATTAAATAATATAAAATATGTATGTTTAATATTTAATAAATTTATAATAATTACTATATAGATGATGAATAAGTTCATATGACCTAAATTTTCCAAAATGAGGGTTAGTTGAGTGAAGAGGCCTAATAGGCTATTTGAGAGAGATAGACGAGTGTGAAGAGAAAACTAAGGTGATAATAATAAATTGAGTGATAAAATAGAGTCCCAAGGTGATCATATGTTCCATGTGGCTGATTTTTTACTTATTTACCTATGGGTTTGGATCCTCATTGCAATTTGGTGCTTGTTAAAGGACTAGTTGAGTTGGTACTTGACTAGTGAGAGGTTGGTACTCCATGTGGGGTTGATGCCTCACTAAATATTGATTCATTGCTTATATTAATATATTCCAAGATATATTTTAGTGGGTTTTATCTACATTGATATTTTCTCACATAAATCTTGTGTTTATATGTTATATGCTTATTTGGATGCTTATTTATACATTGGTTGATGTGTGTGTTTGAATTTATGATTCATGAATGATCAGTGAAAATAAATGATTATTTTAAAGGAAATGATTCACCTCCATATAAATATTTTTAATTTAAATAATTGGTATCATATCAGGTCTTTTTAAGTAGGATTAATACCCTAAAGTAGATCTTAAGCAAACAAAGATGACTAGTCAAGCACAAGGTGCTTTCTCTACAAGAAAGGATCCAATGTTTAGTGGATCTAATTATGATTTTTAGAGTATCAAAATGAGAAAATATTTGATGTATCAAGTTCATGATGTTTGGAAATAAAAATTTTATGGATATACTTCACCCTCTAGTGCCTTTATAGATGTAATAGATAAGAAGGCTAGTGACAATAATTCAAAATCAATGAATGGTATTATTTATGGCCTATTAGAGGTAAAACTTGTGAAGGTGATGTACTATATGTCCACCAAAGAAATGTGAGAAAATTTTAAGACTATCCATGAGGGAGACTCCAAGGCCAATTTACCTAAATTATAAACCCATAGAATAAAGTTTGAAATCCTAAGGATGAATGAAGATGATACCATTACAACCTACCTATTGAGGGTTGATGAAGTGGTCAAAATAATAAGAGGCCTAGGTGAAGAATTGAAAGAGTACATTATTTTTTAAAAAGTATTGAGATATCTAACTCCTAAGTTATATTCTAAAGTATCTATTACTAAAGAGATGTAATATCTAGACAAGATATAGATGGATGGACTTCATGTCACCATAACAACATATGATATGAGGATTAGTGAAGGAAGACCTGAAAAGAAGGAAGCTAACTATAAGGTAGAAAACAAGTCAAAAGATAAGAAGACACAAGATAATAAATTCAAATATAATGATGATTTTAATATTGATGATGATGAGTTTAAATCTATGTTTCCAAGAAAGTTGAAAATTAGTTCAAGTAAATACAAGGGTAAGATATCCTTCAAATGTTTTAATTGTAAAGAAATTAGACACTTTACTAACAAGTGCACTCATAATCATAATAAAAAGGATGATGAAGAGAATTATGAAGGTCATGTTGATGACAAGAAGTCCTATAGGTTTGATAAGAGCAATAATTTTTTTTGAAAGTATGATGACAAGAAAAAGTATTTCAAGAACAAAAGAAGATTTTACACCAAGGAAGATTGTAACTTATCTAATGAGAGTGATAAAAGTGATTCTAAGATTGACCATGAAGGTGATGGTCCTAATTTCAATGAATTTATCTTCATGGCTGAGGAAGCAAGATGTTTAAATCAAGAAGAGTCCATGTGGTTTGGAGGTATTTTTGGTGATTTAGATGAAGAAGAAGATGAGGTGGACTTTGAGGTTGAGCTGATGAATGCTCTAGAAGAATTGAATATGGTGAAGAAAAAGAATAAATTGATGAGGTCTCTTGTCAAATATTATGAGGAGAAAATTAGATTGTTTGAATATATATTAATAAATAACTCCAAGGAATAAGAATAAATAGTCAAACAGGTGGAGATTCAAATTGAGATTATGACTGCAAGCCTAAAGGCTAAAGAAGAAGAATGTGCCAGGTTTGTAAATGAAGTGGATTACATGAGAGATGTGTTGGATCAGAAATCAACTAAGGTAAAGTCCTTTCTGAATTTTTAAAATAGTACCAATGATCTATATAACATCCTTAGTAGTCAAAAGACTTCTAATGACAAAATAGGTCTTGGTTTCAATGGAGACCAAAAGAAGAACACTAATATTATAAAATAGAATCAGACCTTAAAGGTCAATGGTCAATCAAGGAATTATGGTATTGGTAGAATAAAGACTAATTCTATTAGGTAGTCTAATAATATAAGGTATGTTAATCCTTTCAATGGTTATTTTTATTCATGTAACCAATTCGGTCATAGAACAAGTCATTTTAGAAGACCCTCCAAGAATGAATATGCATAGATCTATGAGGAGAATAATTAATTAAGAGTTATGGGTAATGGTGTGATTCCATTAAGAAGAATAGTGTGTTTCAATTTTTAAAAAGTTGGTCATATTTCAAAGTTTTGTAAGCATGGATTCTCAAGTTAAAACAAAAAGATTAAGGCCCATAGAGTGTAAAAAATAAGAAAATATGATGAATGGAGACCAAAGATAGATAAGGTGAATGATGATTAGTATGCAAGTCCAAGTGGACTATTTACCATGGTGAATCATAGTTTAAATGTAAAGGAGTGACATTAATTTTCCCTATCAACTCAGGTTGTGGATGAAGGAGTCAAGACAAGTAGACCAAGTCAGAATGTTTTTCAAATAGAGATTGAAAAGATCAATCCAAAGAGGCTATTTAAGTATAAGAGGATCATGAAGAAATTTTAGTCTAGTGAGGACATAGAGATCTAGGAATCTCTTGATTTTATGTTATTTTAGTACCCTAGATAAGAGGTGACTCCATTATGCTTCATAGAGACACTTAGCTAGTGAGCATAAACATGAAGGATGTTTGGTCTTAGTAGGAGATTTGTATTCTTTGTTTTAGATCCAAAGTTCATTCAATAGTCTGTTGGAGGTGTGATTTTAAGATATGGGTTACACATAATTTTTATGATGGCTTGATCAAACCAAGTCACATTCATGATAGTGTTTAAAAAACTCATGGAGATAAGGGAAACCAATCATGGTCCAAGAGTAGGTGTGTTTGCCAAGAAGATTTGTATAAGTCATGAATAAATTTGAGTTATGGATTGGTTTTCAAGATCAATATGATCATGAAGTTAGTTGTTTATGAGACTAATCCATGTTAAGTTGACAAAGATAGAGAATGATCTTGTTTGGATATAAAAGGTGTGTTGTTCCATGTCTAAGGATCAGATAGTTGTCAAGAGTTGACCCTTTTTCACTAATGTCAAAGGGGGAGAAAAGTTCTATTTTGGGAGAAAGGTCAGTTTAAATAGATCCAACCTAGGGAGATGATAATGATTAGCTTTATTTAAATGTTTTACATCAATGAAAAAGGGGGATATTATTGAGGTATGTTATTTTTGTTGGTGTTATGGCATAAATGTTGTCATTGATGTTAAGGTCAAGATGAATGTCAATAATATCAAATTCAAAGTTGGTGTTATGCATGGTGAATGGTATGTGACAAGGAATATTATGAAAAGAGATAATTTGATTTGGGTAACAATTCGGGTGACAATTCGGGTGATGGATCCACCCTAATTAATGATAGAACTTCTGGGAGCCATAACTTTTACACCATAGTTCTAATTGACTCATCGTTGAATTGTTGGAAAGCTAAGAATGAGGAGAACATGGTGAGATGTAGTTAATATTTTCTCAATGGATTTTGACCCAAAAAAACCCAATGTAAGTGCCTTAAATTTCAATTTAGTAGTTCAATCTAAAAATAGTAAGTTTCCAAAAATAGTAATTCCTCAAATTCTATATTATTTTAAATCATGGAAGTTATACCACTTAATCTCCCTCAAGATTGGTGACCTTTCACATCCTCCACCTTTTTTCAAAATGTGTATAAATGATGATGTAACCCTAAATGGAAATTAGACATCTCTTCCCAAAGATAAGCATATAGTTGTATTTCGATCTTGAGTAATAAAAAATTTCTTCTCAGAGAATTCATTGTTACTGTGTTATTTTTGTGTTCCCAAAATATTTGTCAACCAGAAATTCTAAGTTTTGGATCAGAATTGTTAGGAAATATATTGTTTCTCCCTTGAGATATAAATTAAAGGAAACATGGTAATTTTTATAAGGTTGATGACATGTCAAGGTCAACATAAATATACAAGGTAAGCATACTTTTGAACACTAACCTTAAAAAGCATTGTCATATCATGAACTTGTGTATGAAGATGATGGTATGGTAATACAAATATGCATAGGTATGAGTGTATATTAAATGATTCCCAAGAATTCATATGAAGTGTTGAAACACTTAAGAAAGTTTCAAGGTAAACCTATAGGGGTATGGTCTTAAGCGTAAGCATATAACCAAGTTAGTCTTAAATACCGCTTGACCTAATAAGGTACCATGAAATGTTGTCAAGACTTATGAAGGATATAAATTAGTTTTTTAGCATGGTATGAGGTTTTATTACATGAGCATGAAGTTTTGAGAGAAGGGTAATTAGTTTTAATGTATGTTTAAATTATAACTGTGACTGGAAGTTCAAGGCCTAATGTGCAAAAAGACCTAGTGTGGTGTAATGAGGGGTCAAGTTTAGTTTCCAAGGTGATAGAGCTCATGAAATAATTTTTAGATGTGTGAAAGGTTATTTCAAGTGTGTTGACCAAATTTGAGGTTAAATTCTGAAGAAAAAAGCATGAAATATGGTTTTGAGGTTTTTTATGTGCATAAAATGAGGTATTGTAGACCCAAGAAGGATTTTATTATGATTATTGGCATGTTAAACCTTTGAATTAGATCCTAATAAGTTCATGAATGAATGACTATTAGGACTATAAGGTCGTCTTAACCCTCTATAAAACCCTAACAGTGACTTGATATGGAATATAATGATTTAAATGAATAAAAATGAATTTTATGACTTATTTTAATGATTGGATCATGTATAGGACTCTCCCAGGTAACTCTAGGTGGCACTGGTCAATTAGAAGAGTGAATGGAAGCTACAAAAAACCCCTTATTTCTCAAATTTTTGATGTAGAAGAAAGGGTTGAATAGGTCAAAGGATGAAAAATATTATAGGATGATGTGTGAGACTTTTATTTTGTTTCCATGTAAGTTTTTTATCAATTTATATACTTCAAATATGATAAACTGGTCATGGAAGTTGACCTAATACTTAAAAGTCCTATTGAGGAAGATAGTGAGAAAAATAGGCAAAAGTGGGAATGAGATTAGGGATATGTTGTAGTGGATTAGGGATGGATATAATTAAAAAATTTAATTTTTTAAGACCTATAACACATATCCCTAATTTATATAATTTTTGGATAAACTTGTGTATGGTAGAAAGTTGATCTCAATCTAACTTGTCTAACACAATGAGGTCTATGTACAGTGAAGACATGAGATTGGTCTATAAGACCAATATTACTATTTTAAATTATAATATATCTATTTCAATAAGTTATATATATTTTTAATGATCATATAAACCCATTTTAATTTCATTAAACTAATTCTATAGGCATTCTAAGTCATTATTTCCATGACTATGTTTTGGAGCTACAGATAGTTTTCTATGTGTGAGTAAGATTGATGTTGCTAAGTCATTATGCATAGAATTTAAGAATATAATTCAGATTAATTTGTTATATAGATATCATAGTTTAATTTTAATGTATTTTTATTCATGATAAATTCCTATGAATGTGTGAAAAGTTAAAATTTCTTGACTTGGTTTTGAAACCTATTTGTAGTTTTGAGTGAGCATATAGAAGTCATTAGTTTAAGGTCTTTTGCCTTGTTTAGTGAAATATAATTAACATGTTTATTAACCTAGGTCATTTAAGTTATATCTATGTTATTTTATTGTATTATTGTTTGATGAAATTGGTTGTGTACTTCAGTTTTGGTTGATAGACTTTATGGCTATAAGAAGGCCGAAATGTGAGTAGACCTAATAGTGTGGTTCAAGGAGTGAAATTAGATAAATGGTGTTGGGGATATAATGTGAGATTATAAGGGGTATAATTAATTTTTTTTTTAATTTTTTCATCTATTTATATAGTCTCAATATATTCCAATGTGGTCAAGGTGAAACATGTGCTTTGAGAGGGCCTAATTGCATTAGGTCTCCTTTAGGCCTAATAGTGATTTTGGTCCTTATGAGTGGTGACCAAAATATATAGTGATTTATTCTCTTATGATACATTTTTTTATATATTATAAATTTTATCCAATTATGGATAGCTTTTTTGCCTACCAAGGTTGGTGAAAGTAAGAGTTAAGTATAAAAAGATCTAATAGGCCTAATTTGACTAGTTAGTATATTGAAGAGATAAACGAATGAAATAGAGGTTTAGAAACAAAATAGAGGGATTTAGTACTATCAGATAGGTATATTTAATATTTAATGAATTTATAATATTGATTTTATAGATGATGATCAAGGTCATATGACCTAAATCTGCCAAGAAGAGGGTTAGTTGAGCGAAGAGGCCTAATAGGCTATTTGAGAGAGATAGAAGACTGTGAAGAGAAAAAGAAGGTGACCATCATAAATTGAGTGATAATTAGGTGTAACAAGGTAATCATAGGTTTTGTGTGGATTATTAGGTGCTGAGTTACCTAGGGGTTTGGTGCCTCCCTATAAGTTGGCACTTTCTAAAGGACTACTTGAGTTGGTACTTGACTAGTGAGGGGTTGATATTCCTTGTGGGGTTGATGTCTCACTAAATATTGATTCATATCTTATAGTAATATATTATAAGATTTGTTTTAGTGGATTTTATCCCTCTTTATGGTTTCCCACATATCTCTTGTGTTCATATGTTATATGTTTATGTGGATGTTTGTTTATGTATTGGTTGATGTATGTGTTTGAATGAATGATTCATGAATGATAAGTGAAATTGAATTATTATTTTAAGGGAACTAATTCATCCCACCAATTATAATTATATTTAATAATAACATGTAAATTCAATTAACCTAGGATAAAAGTTGAGCTCCCACTTGATAATTGATATTATCTCAGTTATGTAACCCAATCATAATTATAACCTGGTGATCATGAGTGAACAAATTCAACTCATACTATAAAATTATTAAGGATGGATGATATAATCTGGTCAAAAATAAAATATTGGAAAATTTGAGTGATTTAATCACCTCAACCATACCAAAATTGAACCAACTACTATAATAGATTGGCTCAATATAGTTTATAAAAGTACATCTTAGGTATTTATGCATAAAAGTACATCCTAGTGGGTGATGCTAGTACTTGAGAGTGAGTTTAAATATAAAAATGATTTATATTTTTTGATACTACATGTACAATTCATATCATATGCACCTTAGATATGTATCATGTTGAAATTATGTATAACAATGGTACCAATGTATAAAATTATACCACAACTATAAATCTAAATTATATAACTATGTGCCTTGGCCAATTTATAATTTCATAAGAGTGGAGAACATGCTTCCAAAAAATGGCCACACTATATATGGATAAATATGAAAACTAAAATTAGTACCAATGTGGAGGACATGTTTCTAAAAAATTTCCCCCTAGATCTAGGTATTCTGAACACTAAATAAATGTGGTGAACATGCTTCCAAAACATGCCCTCACTAAATATAAAACTATGAATGTGTGAAATCCATGCCTGTATGACATACCCACATTGAATATAAAACTATGAATGTGTGGAATCCATGCCTATATGACATTCCCCCACTAAATATAAAAACTTATATAAGTACCAAATATTGAATGTGTGGAGAGCATGCTTCAAAAAGATGCCCCCATTGAATCTAAAAATATGAATGTGTGGAATCCATGCCTATATGGCATGCCCCCACTAAATATAAAATTGTGAATGTGTGGAATCCATGCCTATATGACATTTTCTCATAGAATCTAAAAACTAATGTAAGTACCAAAAACTAAATGAGTGTGAATAACATGCTTTCGAAGCATGGCCCCACTAAACCTAAACACTATGCCAAATTTTAAGAACATGCCTCTATGACATTACCCCACTTATATTCCCCCATTTTGATTTGAGGAAAAAATATAAATTTTTATTTAACTTACCTCAAAAGGATAAGACAATTATATAATTTTTAAATGGAACCATGTAACATATATAAAGAACATGTCTAGGTAGATATATCATTGAATCACATATAAAAATATGATCACATGAAGGCCTAATATGCATGATAATTTCATGGAAATATATGGATAGTAATAATACAAGCTTAATAATCAAATTAATCACACACACAAGAATCTTAAAAGTAAATCAAAAGGCAATTGTCCAAGGAGACTACAAACAAGGGGCATGTTTAAATGCCACACAATTGAAGGGATAAGACTTATTCAAATGTCCATAAAATCAATGGTGACATTAAAATCTCCATAAAATAAGCCATGACATGTTCAAATGTCAAATAAATCATTCATAGGCACAAGGGCCATAAACAAAGGATCATATTCAAGTGCTTGAATAAGTAAGACAATAAAAAGACAAAACACTCAAGGAAGTGAATAAATAAAAACATAAACAACTAGCATAAGCACATCATAGCAATGCATGGATCAAATGTGTTATAAAAAAATGTCAAGTGCATAGCATATCAAGTACCCTGTGAAAGATATAATCATGGATAAATGCATATGTAAGTACATAGATGATCTCAAAACATGATAATCTAGAGTGAAAAAATAATGCTATAGCTTATAAGTATCATTATTATAATGATGGATTCCCCCAATGTCCATACAACATGATTATATTAAAATCCCAAAATCTAAATTGGAATATACCATGCATTTGTGTATGCATGTATCATACCCAAGTAGAATCATGACACACATGTGTATGTAGAAGTAACTGATATTCCATCCATCAACATAGAACTAACACATATATGCCAAGGATATAATAGAATATTTATGTGTCAAAAATGTTTTTTTATTTTTAAAAAAATGGTATTTGAAATGTGAAAGGGAAAGGTTATCCTATGATCCCATCCAGAGGTTGATCATAGATATCTCCCCATTGTGAACTTGATGTAATAATATGGTGACATTATGGAGGAACATGTATAGGTGAAATATCTATCACTGTAGTGTTTTTGATGCTCTATGTATGTAAAATAGAACTTTGTGGTCTTGGAAAAATAGTAGGAATAATAGAGTATGGGTTCGTGGAACCCATCACTGAGTGATTTATGATTGTTTTAAATAACATTAATAAGAACATGTGTAGGTGCTTTGGATATCTAAATATCATGTGTATTAGATGAGGATTCCATAAAATCCACTATATGTCTCTAATGTAATGGTCTCTCAAGTAATTACTACATTATAAAGGGATTGGCTATTGCTTATCCTTTTGTAGTGGATTAACCTTAGTAGGTTTGATAGTTAACTACCTAAGTATATGTTTTTATTATTCAAGAAGATGCTCATATGGTATTTTATAAACTATAATTACTTGATTGGCATGAATGTATTTAAAAAACCCATGCACTGTAAAAGGTATTGATTGAATTATATGGATCCAAGGTCTTCCAAATAACATTTCAAAGATGCCCATGGAAGGTATATTTGAAAAGGTAATAACCACATGTTTGGGAATGACCTATAAAGGTAGGTCACTCTTGACAAAAAACTTCTTGTAGGTCCCATTGAATGCTCTAATTGATCAAGTAAAAGGATGAAAATAATTATGAGTATAACCTAAGTGCATAATTAATGCCATGGTTCAAACATTTTTGCTTTTACATTATCAATCATAACATTGTGTATAGGTTGTTTATCAAGGTATGCTTGAATGAATAAAGAATTAGTATCATAGTCATCATCCTTAATCTCACTATCATTGAATTAAATAGAAGGTATATGAATCATAGGATGTGTATGTTGTGTAGAAGTACCAATAATCCCATATAATGGGTGCCCATGTGATGGATGAGGATGTGCAATATATGTTATTTGCACTTTTGGTTCCTACTTAGAATTTTATTCAAAAGTATTGTTAAATAGTTTATATTTTTTGTGATGACTAGGTTGTGAATCTAATTCCTTGGGAGGATAATCAAATATAATATTTTATTCATCAATTAGGTCTTGGATCTTATGCTTCAAGGTAAAAAACCTATTTTTATAATGTCCTAGTCCCTAATGATAAGCATAATAAGAATTTACATCATATATTTTGGGTGTATGTCTATTTATATCAACCTCTATAACATGAGAGAGAGATATAAGATGACAATCTACTAGTCATGGGAGTAATTAAATGGAAGACATAGGTAAATGTGTAAATTATCTCTTTGGTGCGTTAGATAAGACAAGCCAATTAGGCTACTATGAAACTATGTTAACCATGTTGGTTGTTTCCTTTTTAGTCTTAGAAGGCTTTACCTTATGACTTGGTTTTATTTGTATATTTGTTAATATATGTAGATGTAACTAGTTTTTTTTCTACATACTTGAGCTTATTTAATGAAACAATCTTCATTTCATGGTCCCATACAACATGGCATATGTCATCAAAATATTTTAAGTTATTGAAAATAATGGACTCATGTAAAAGAGAAAGAAAACTTTGCTATAATATGTCTTGAAAACCCTTACCTACCATAGGATTGTTTATTTTAGATAGCATTGTCTTGTACCTAAAGACATATTCATTGATAGGTTTAGTTATTCCTTGTTTGATTTTGGCAATTTGAGCATAAGAAACATTTTCATAAATATTAATATAAAAGTGTGATAAAAATTGATCTATAAGAGGTTTTAATATTTTCATGTATTGGAGAGGTAAGTCAGAGAACCACCTTAAAGCATAGTCCTTGAGGCTTATTGAAAGTAATTTGGTCAAAAGTTTATCATTGGAGACATAGTCAAGGCATGCCACATAAAAGGTTCAAAGACATTGTTCAAGATCACCATTGCCATCATAAAATGTGAACTTAGGTGAAATAAAAATAATTGGAAAATGGTGTAAATATATCACAAGTGCAAGAGGGTTATGTAAAATAGCTTAGGAATCAATAGCATGAGGAGACTTTTAAGCATTTTGTTTAATGTTTGTGACCTTGTCCTCAAAGGTATTTATATTTTGAAGGAGTGTTTAAATTATGGACCCATTTGGATTTATGTTATCAAGTTGAGTAGTCACCAAAGGGTATTAAGACATGGTTTCAGTAGTAATAGGCATTAAAAATGGTATTTGCATTGAAACAATTAGTAATTACATGGTAGATTTAGCAATAGTAGTTTTAGGAAACAAAGGTTGGAAGACATAATATATGCCTACATTAGATATACATGGATTGATTGGTATGTAATTAGTTTTAGTACTTTCTAAGGACTCACCATCACTTGGTGAAGTCTTAGTTTTATCATGTTTACTTATTTCATCTCTTATAACATACATAAATGCATATACTAAGCTAGACTTGTTATTATTGAGATGAGTAATCAATTATTCTTTATCTTCCATTTGAAATTGAGTTTTTTAATGAAAATTTTACATTGATTTTAAAAATGAAAAAGATAATATTTTCAAAAGATTATAGTAATAAAAAAAATTAGAAAACCTTAATTGACCTAGGGTTTGAAGTTCAAAGTTAGGGTTCACTAAATGTTTAACTATAAATTAGATATCTAGATTAGAGTTATCTAGGGTTAAATAGGTAGAGATATCCTAGGTCATAAGGATGATAAAATATCAATAAACTAGGTCAATTGGATGCTAAACTCAAATATAAACATGTGTTAAATTCATTAAACTAATATAGGCTAAAAATAGTAAGTAAAACTATGCTAGATATGTAAATGATAAAGAAGTAGTGTACTTAGCTATTTTAGATGATAATGTAGTTATAGATATAGAATGTGTAGAAAGTAGACTAGAATAATGTTTTGGAACAATCATCATATTCTAGATTGGATGCTTTTAAATACATTGACACTAGAATTTACATGGGATGGTTACATTTAAGCTACTATATTTTACACTTGCAAAATATTGAGGTGTTATATAATACATAAAATAGTGTCTATAGTAATATTTCCATGTATTAATCACTACCATCATAGAGTAATTTACTAAGTGGGTAGAAGTTATGCCCTTTGTTAATGTTACTATCATCACTATATCCTAATTCATTATTAATCAAATCATATGTCATTTTTGGATTTCTCACATCACCATATATGATCATGGTGGTAACTTCAAAAACAAAGACATTAAATAAATATATGCAAAATTAAAATCCACACATAAATTTTTCACACCTTATCACCCTTAGTGAAATGGTCAAGATGAATCCACTAACAAAAAAATTAAAAAGATCTTACAAAATACTATTATATATTATTATTTAAATTATATTATAAATTTATATCATACACTTTAATATTTTAATACTATTATCCATACTACCATTGGGGAAACTACCCTCTCTTTAATTTATGGCTATGAATCCATTTTACCCTTAGAGTTATAGTTACCCTCTTTAAGCATTTCTCTTCTCAAAATCATTCTGAATGAAGAGCTTCATGAATCCCATATTCACACCTTATATTTATTTTATGATTGATGTATGAATGCATTATAAAATAATCTCCAATAAAAATCTCACATAGATAAACAACATATAAAAAAGTAAAAGTATGTAATTTCAATGTTGGAGAATTAGTACTCAAGTTATATTACACTGAAAAAAAGATGGAAAATACACCCAAAAGTGGTGACATCCCTACTTACTCAAACACATCCTTAAACCTATAAATTTTTTATTAAAAAAAAATTAAGGCCACATATTTAAAGAAATGACCAATGCTTA
This sequence comes from Torreya grandis, assembly GCA_037957365.1. NCBI lineage: Eukaryota > Viridiplantae > Streptophyta > Pinopsida > Cupressales > Taxaceae > Torreya > Torreya grandis. The sequence continues at coordinate 185,677 of JARHVA010005603.1, read as the reverse complement.
GTTTTTGAATAAATATTTTTCTTAGATATATTTGTTTTATAACATTAATTTTATGCATTGCTTTTCATTTACAATACTATATATATATATATATATATATATATATATATATATATATATATATATATATATATATATATATATATGAGTAATCATGCATGTGGTATTGTAAATGGAAAGCAATGCATAAATTAAATTTATAAAAAACATATATCTAAGCAAAATATTGCTTTTAATTTATGCATTGCTTTCCATTTACAATACCACATACATGTGTACTTACACACACACACACACACACACACACACACACACACACACACACACACACACACATGTACACACACACACACACACACATATATATATATATGTATGTATGTATGTATGTATGTATGTATGTATGTATGTATGTATGTATGTATGTATGTATGTATATGTATGTATGTATATATATATATATATATATATATATATATATATATATATATATATATATATATGTATGTATGTATGTATGTATGTATGTATGTATGTATGTATGTATGTATGTACATACATACATATACATATACATATACGTATACATACATACATACATACATACATATATATATATATATATATATATATATATATATATATATATATATATATATATATATATATATATATATATATATATATATATGTATGTATGTATGTATGTATATGTACATATACATATTACACACACACACACACACACACACACACACACACACACACACACACACACACACACACACACACACACACAGATATATATAATTGAGCTAATATATATTGTAGGTTCAACTTTCATATACACTTACACACCTTTGGGTTCCCCTTTACACATTATCCTTGACACTTATCTTAGGTCCTTTATTACACCACATGGTCTTTTAATTTTTAATTTTTAGTATAAGACCTTGGATAGGACCAAGTATTCCTAAAAAAAACCAATTCATATATTTTTTTTAAATCAACCATTGCTTCATATTCTATTTATTTAGTTTTATTTTCATTTTATATACCCTTTCAGTTCCTTTACTTATGCCTCTTGTATTTTTAGTTTATGACTTTCATTATAAGACTTATAATATAACTAGGCCTTCCTCACACACACACACCCATCAACTCATTTCATATATGGATTTTTTTAATCTCAAACTTGTCTATATGTCTTCCCCAAAAGATTAGTCCATGGTCGAGTGTAGTGTTTTCCCTCACTAAAAATTAATCGTATGATTTTGTGGTTAAATTCTAACAATTTATCTTCATGTCTTTATACACATATATAATTTCTCATGATGATGATTCATGTCTACCTATCATTGTATCATTTTCCCTTACACATTTTTTGTGATATGTGTAACCAATCATTTTATGATCATTTACATCATTCCCTAGACTTCATATCATGTTTGAAACAATAAGGTTGGTTTTGAGATCACACTTTTTTCTAAGGTGGAAATATAGGAATATTTCACCATCATGGTATTTAGGTCCTCTTCTCTATCCACATAGTTAAATATCTCTTTTGATCACCATATTTAGCACCCATGTTTGGTTTTATGAATTAGTATGGAAGAGAAATAGAGAAAAAAAGTTGTATTTTAAGAAGAGGTAATGTTAAAAGGTTATTACCTGTTTAAATTAAGATCAAGCCAAAAGACATGATATTTATTTGGAACATATACTATCATATTTAAATCCCAAACTCCATAGTTGGCCTCATGATAGAGCCAAGGTCCATTATAGTATAGTAGGCTAGTATAATGGGGTAGGAGGTCTCACTCCATTACATTTTAGTGCCACCTACTTTCTCACACAAGTATATAATCTTAATAGTATATTGATGTCTATATGAAGGGTCCCAAAGATTGGGAACATGTTGTGGGAAGGTAGGATGATTTAAATTTAAATGTATACTAGCCTTTAACGAATTATATCTATATAATTCACCATTTATCCCCAACTTACATTAAATGGTAAGGTTATCTAAGGATATTAGAGTTGAAATACTCTTAGTCTTGCCAAATTTGATTTGAGTGTATTATTTTCATTAAAGATTATGTTCTCACCTTGGTGTTACCCTATTTCCCCCACCACCAATTTGATTTCCCACTTAATAGTAAGGTTTAATTATATATGTATCTCCATTTTCTATAATTCCTATTATCCATCTCTTTTTGATATGGTAAGAATATAGTAGTTTTAGTGTATACATATTTAGAATATAATTTACATATTTAAGTTATTTTGAGATGTTATCTTGGTGAATGCATTGGATTTATAAGTTATATCTTAGCTTTATTTGGCATTTTGAGTCCTCTATTCACCTTTTTAGGTCCTTTAGTCTCATTTATACATTTAATTATCACATATGTCTTGGGTAGACTATGCAATTATTGTTTATTTCACTATTTTTGTGTTAATGTTAATATTTATGATCTTGAACATGGTTGAAATATATCTGATTTATCAAATTGGAGTTTATCAATTTAGTCTTGGTTTTATTTAATTAGTTAGTTATATTATTTTATTATGATTTCATGAGTATTTATATATGTTGGTATTGATAATGTTACTCCATGATTGTAGGTGATGATTGATGGATGAGATATGTATGCACCTACAAAGACCACCCAAACATTATACCCATCTCATAAAACTAAATGAAAATGAAAAGGTATTAGTGAGAAATCAATTGTGTTCACTAAGTTCTCATGTTATCATTATTGTGACATTGTTATATTGTGTCTAATCTTACATGAGTAATTTGTGTTGTGTAAGTAGTTGTCATTTCTATGTGGCCAATTATGTTGTTGTAAAATGGTAATGATGTTAATTTGTGACACATTAGGTTTTGTGACTGTATTGCAAATCAATTATAATTTGGTTTTGAAAGCCTCTTTGAAAGAAAATCAATTGCAATTATTATTTTTTTAAACCAATAAAGTGGGCCATAGAGGGGACTATTGTTGGTCTCTAAAGGTTTGAAACATAACATATGTTGAGTCCCACAATGGAGTCATGTTAAGTGATTACCATGAATTTTTACTTATGTGTAACATGTTTAATCATATTTTAATGATCAAGGTTTTAAAAACATGGCTTAAAAAATCAATGTTATTTGATTTGGGCCATCCTTTTTGTTTTTTGATCAACTGTTGAAAGTTTGAGGGGAACGTATGGTTCAATTACACACCATTATTAGGCCACTATTATATTTAATAGCCCAGTTATTTTTTATAGCCATGGTGGAATTTATTGGATATGGGCATAGAATGGAGTGGAAAATATAAAAAGGAGAATGGAAATGAAAAAGTAAAAGAAGAAACTATTGTTAGAAAGGGCACAAGAGAGAAAAATAAGAGGGAGAAATTTTTTTAAAATGGGTGGGAAAAAACTTGTAGGATTTTTTGTTTTATAATGTAAGTTCAAACCATTTTAATATTTCTCTCTAATTTTGAATGATATAATCATTCAACATTCTCTTTTTCGTTTACATTTGATTTGTTGATAAAATGACCCAAGAACGTGTTGTGGTTTTGAAAGCTTGTGTGAACAAAGGGCCTTTGGCCATTCTATTTAGGCAAAGGGTGAAAATCTAACACATGACTGTAAGTGTCCATTAACAAAGTTAAAATGTTGGGTTATTGAAAAATGTTTAATAAAAGAGTGTGGAAATTGTTTTCATTATTTGGGAAAGATATCAAGCGTATCTTTCCTACAGATGACATATAGATATCTAGTGATCTTAGCCATAAATTAAATTGGTTATTGGTGGAACTATGCTTCATTATATTGTGGATTTTTTTTGGTTTTGTAACTATGGTGTATGATCCTCTTTTATGGAATTTATCTCCCTTGCATTTCTTGTTTTGTTTTGTTTTATGTTTTGTCTATGGATTTAAAGTGTTTCCTTATAATCTTAGACTGATGGTAGGGATGGTAGGGATTTTTCCTACCTTATAGATGGGATCATTTATATAATTTTATTACTTTACTAATATTGACTCCAAAAATGAAACAAATGATAAATCTAATAATATGAGAGTAATTAGTTTCATTATTTATGATAATGACTATTTAAGCACATGTAAAAATAACTTGTATGGTTATAACTACCAAAATTCTTATATTAGTGATTCTTTTGACTACATAAGATTATCATTTGTAATTTATGGATGTGATTTGATTTTTGTATTCTATTAGATTCAATTATAAGGTTTATATTAAACATTAATATTACTTAAATCATGAAAATTGATGGTCATGCTAAAAATACCTTCTTATTCACTATCTTATTCATATTTTGAATTTTGTGAATGATTTCAACATAGTCTTATTTCATGGAAAAAATATAGATAATATTTTGTGATTATGTATCACCTCAGTCTTCTATACTTGGAAAATTTAGACCTTGGTTGTTCCTCTTATTTCTACACATGCCTTTACTTTTGAAAGGCTCACATTTACTCTATCTTGTGACCCTTGTCCTATCTCTTGGTTTGAAAAACCTTATGTTGATAACATCTTGTATAAAATGATATAAATTTAATTATTTTACACCTCTACAGGTTTTGAGAATGTTCCTACAGGTTTTGAGAATGTTAACATTATTATCTTGACCAAATGCAAGTATCTAGTGCCCTAAATTCATCCAATTTATAAATGAAACATATTAAAATGGTTGACATATGTGATTTAATGTGAGTTACCTCCTAATAGGATTGGTATAAATACAATATGAACCCTCATTCATTCCTTATCTAGTAATCAAACCAAAAGAGCACTCAAGTTACCAATTTTTTTTTATGTTATATTATTATGATATCAATCAAATGAACCACCCTAATACAAGTATAGAGTACTAAATCAGTCGTCATAAGGTCTTATTGCTAATTTATAAGTTAGGTCGTTATTTTACTTGATTTACACACATTACATGATTTGCACACAAGAAAACATATAGGGGATAACTACATGAGTATGAATCCCTCTTCTAGAGTATTGGATATGTAGGTAGTTCACTTTGATAGTGGGGTCATTATGGGTTAACTCGATACCATGTGCCCACTAACCCATTTTTTCCAAGGTCATATTCAAGAGGGAAAATTAGGGATTTTCCATTTCACCATGAGTAGCATTGCATAACCCAGATCTAAATTCACCAGTGCAAAGGTGAAGCCAAATATATAAACATCCAAGTGGTTACATCCTATTTTAACATATATTTTATAAAAGGCATTGACATCCAACCCAAGTAGTAGCATCGACATAACCATTCTAGACTAAAGTAACTGTCTAGGGAGTTAGAGATAAAAGATCTAGAATTTGATGATTGTTCTAGAGATATCCACCCACCTTATTTTCCCCTATTCTAGATCAAACACTATGTTAACATCATAACTAACTAAGTACCTTATTTTTGAGATTTTGTTGAAATTTGGTACTTAGTTATTTCTGATTTTATGTTTTATATATAAATGACATAAATGAGGTACTTATTTGGTTTTGATGATAACATAGTGGTTTATATATAATAGGAAAAAATAAGTTAAGAATATAGCTTTGTAACAATCCTCATATTTTAGATATGGTATTTCTAGCTCCCTAGATAGTTGTGTCAGCCTAGGATGGCTGCATTAATGTTATTATCTATGTTTGACACTAGTGTACTATATAAAATATCTACTAGATAGGATTTGACCACCTATATGCTTCTATGAATGGCTTTACCTTCTATCTAGTACATTTAGATATGAGTATTGGACTATCACTCGTAGTGAAATGGAAAAACCCTAGATTTCCATTTCCAATGTGACCTTAGAGGAAAATGGGTTAGTGGGTACATAGTTTTTATATAACCCATAATGACCCCAATATAAAAGGGTACTTCCTACATATCCAATACTCCATAAGAGTGTCTCATACTCATGCATTTCTCCCCTACATGTTGGCTTGTGTGTTAATCATGCAATATGGAGAAATCAAGTACAATAATAACCTATCTTGTAACTTGGAAAATAATACATTATGATTTATCCTTTAGTACTTCAAACCTATAACTAAGTTTTTATTTTAACTGATATTAGAATAGGGAAGAACAAAAAATATTTTGGTAACTTGAGTTCTTTTTTAGTGTTCTTTTTATCATATTACTAGGTAAGGAATAAATGAGGGTTGATATTATATTTATACCAATCCTATTTAGATATAACTCAAATTGAATCACTTAGGACAACTATTATGATATGATTCATTTTAAAATTTAATGACTTTAGGGCATAGGACACTTGTGTCAGGTCAAGACAATAATGTTGATGGCTAGTGTCTATCTTGAATGTTAGTGTCTAAAGGGTAAGGAGAGTAGGAATAGGCTCAAAACTTACAGAGGTGTAAGATAAGTAAAATTTAACCATTTTTATCTTAGGTTCACCAAATGTTTAATCCTATTTTGTATTGTTAAATCCTTACTTGGGTAGATAGGTGTTGAGGTCAACATACCCTCACTTCTAAAAAATAGGGACCCTTGTGCAAATCTGAACCTTAACACTAAAAAATTGTCATGTTTTACAGACTATTTATATTTGAGGGTCATCAATGCCTATTAAGTGTGGCCCATTATACTCATAATATTTCTTTGACTTTGCCTAATATTGCTAACAATGGATCTTCACACTTCATTTGTAGGTTTCATGTGACCCCCATCGAATGAAGTAAACTTAAATTTTATAGATTAATCTTCATTCAACCTTTATACTAGCCTTTGGTCTATAAGAACTCAAGATAAAATACATGTTTTAATTGCTTTGAAAACCTTATTCAAAAAAACCTTAGCTTAGACCTTTTAGTTTAAATTTAAAATTCACAAAAGAAAAATTGGTATGAACACTTTAAAATATATAATGAGCTAAGTTTAATTTTTATGCTAAGACTTAATCATGTTTTAAACATGAACAAGCCCTAGCATAAAATTCATGATTGGTACCTTTGTATCTCACCTTCATTGTTCCCTTTTATTTAAAAATAAAAAGAAATGGGTCTAAATTTCATATATGCAAGGTCCATTACCTTCCTAACTCGACCTCACTTTATGTTTTATGGTCCCTTTTCATACTTAGACTAACATATTAGTCCTAAGGCCTCAATCATTTTTTCAACATAAATGAGACCTTAGCCCTAAGACTTTATCTTAAGCCTTTATGTTATCATGAGATCTAACTTAAGTTCCTTGCTTCTTTGTAGGATCAATGATTCACACTTTATCTAGTGACATTGATTGGATGGAGTGAAAACAACCCAATGCAAAAGGCTATGATCCATCAAACATATCTCACTCAATCACTCAAATCTCAATCAATGGTTCATGAGATCCCATAAGAATATCAACACACTTTAGACTCTTTATAGTGTCAATAAAATCAAAATCTCAAAAGCCTCATGGGGTTACTCTATGGCACCCCCATGTTTGAACTCATTATCAAGAGAACCTTGGGATAAGACCTAGTGTTTTAGTCAATCAAAGGGTCATCATTTTATTATATTTTAAAACTTAGGATTATGATTTAGTCTTATATATATGACCCTGAGTTAACTCGATCCATCTCATGATTATAGGGACCAATAGTGTGCATCTATTAGGATAATCATATATGATATACAATTACTCATAGGGGATGATCCGATAAAGTATATTAAACATAGTATTTTATGGGAATAACTAGGTTTAGAGATTAAATTTGATGCTCTCATACCCATCATTTGATGTGCATGAGGTAATTATTGACATGCATGAGGCCATCAAATTTTACCACATATGAAAATTTACTATAGATTAAATTTGTTTCTCTCACACCCATCATTTAACATCTATGAAGCCATCATTAACATGCATGAGGCCATAAAATTTTAGCTAGTATGAAAGGTTACTAGATCTTAAATTTGACACTTTCATACCTATCATTATATGTATTTGATGTCATCATTGGCATGGAAAGGGCCATCAAATTTTGGCCTTGTATGAAAGGTTATTAGGGTTTAATTTTTACATTCATATGAATGTCATTTTTCATCTATGAGGACATCATTGATGTCTGTGAGACTATCAAAATTTATCTCAATAGCCAATTTCACCCAAGAGAAGAATACACTTAAGTCTTACTTCTCAATGTCAAAATTAGTGTCCCATAGACTAGTATGATTTATTTAAAGCCATGTTTATGTTCAATATCCTTGTAATTAGGTTTAGATTTGTATAGACTAAGATTGAACATCATGCTAGAATATAGTCATGTTTTTTAACATTGACATGAACCTTAGTCTACATAAGCCTCATGGTCCTTTAAACCTAATAGGAATAGTTTCACAAAAAGGGACCATCATGATAATACTTGGATTAGGACTTTTGATCTAAATTTTTATCATGTTTATTAACATAATAAAACCTTAGATTAAAACATTACATGAAATCTTTTTGTTATTCAGGGCCCCCCTTCTAATGTATTTTAAAACTTAGCCTAAATACTTTGGTCTAAAGTTTGTTTCATGTTTTTAAAGAAAATAATGTAACTATAGCCTAAAATATTTAGATTAAATCTTTGATATACCCAAATGTTGATTATAGTGCATGCATATGTGTAGGATAGATGGTTCACATTTCAATAGGAAAGAAAGATTAGACATCATGAAGCTAGGATGGAATTTTTAATGAAGCTTCAATGAAGTGTGAGATTAACACATGGAAGAAGCATGGTAATATCCATATTAATGATGTGAAAAGCTTTGAAGGCCCATGGAACTACCAAGTGGCATGACCATAAAGCCCAATGTAGATAAAGATCAACAATATACAAGTCCTAAGATCAAGTTCAATAGTCTGCATTGATCCATGTGCTAAGATCAAATGATGTAAAGTAAAATATATATTTTAAAAGGATAATGGCTAGTTCTTCAAAGACATTATGAAGTTTTTTATGAAAATAGCTAATAGGATGCCATATAGATGCCACATGGGCACAAAATGACAAAACTAAAGATTTTATGAGCTCAAAAAGGAAAACATATAAATACAAGGGTATAAATCAAATCCAAGGAATGAATTCATCTAAATCTAAGTAAACTATCACCATTAAATCTTAAAAAAATCCCTAGCTTCTACTAAAGGCCCTAATTTGATCTTAAATTAACCATAGGTGAACTAAAAGAGCCCAATTATTATCTCAGCAAGTGCAAATTGATTTAGAATTGATTTATGAAATATTAATAATAAATTTGTGAAATTTTTAGTCATGATAGCCCCAAGGTAACAAAAACAAGAAACTGAGGTATACTTGTCCATAGACTATGATGGAAGGGTCTTTAAATACATAATGCTCGACATCATATCCTTGAACTTTGGGGGAGAATAATTGGTCCAAGATATTTTGGACAACTAAGGAGTTCAAACCCATAACTAGAGAAGAAGAGAAGATTTCATCCTTCAAGATGAGGTACTATGACCTAGTTATAGCACAAATGGCAAGCCTTCACCACATAACAACTGAACTAGAGGTACTCCACTATATTGATGTCATTCTTCCTATTTTTAAGGAATGTAGAATTGAAAAGGTCATGTTAATCAATGAGTGTACTCATAAATACATTTCTTATGCATTCCCCATTGCATTTGAGAGCTACTACAAAATCCTCTAGGCCCAGGTGGATGTTCCCACACTTGTTGAATGGGATAATAAAAATGACCTTAAGACCATTTTGGCATCATGGTTGTATTCTAGAAGCCATGTGTTTTTTGACCCTAGTGGGAATATTCCCATCAATAAATTTTGGCCTAAAATTAGAGTGATAATGACCTTAATGTGTAGACTCTCTATAAGACCTACACCCACTTACATGGACAAAATATGGGTGCTCTTAGTCTATTACATGATTGAAAAAGAGATAACTCCCCCTATTGGTAAACTTATCAGCACATGTCTATGTAGATAGATCACTACAATCAGGAAAGGGACTAGGAGGGAATTCTATATGATGTCCTACCTCTTAGATGCCTTGACCCTAATACAAAATCTCTAACTTCAAGGGATGGTCTCTCAAGAGGACACAGATAGTGTTCTAATTTTACTCTAAATTACATATCTTCAAATACCAAGAACATATTCAATTTATATGTGATTTCATATATCTTCATTTGAATGAAGGCTTAACAAGAGCATTTATACCAAGAATCAGCCCATTGGTAAAGAAATCCATCAAATCCATTAGACATATATTGTTTTACTTAGATTGCATAGTCATCTGGATTGAGGGAACATAATGCACTCCATTGAGATTACCAGTCCACATTCCAGATAAGTTAGCTGAAACAAAAGTTGCATTTCAAATACACAATGGTATAGATGGTGCTTGTAGGGAAAACAAGAAAGTATTGCCACGCATTCTACCCCTAGATATAGACATGACCATCTTCTAATATGGGAATAACATTGAATATTATAGTAGACATAGAGCCTCCTTCATATTTTAACATGCTGACTTAAGGCATTGGGATCCAAGTGATAACATCACAAAGCATTTGAAGGCCAAATAGATGAATGTGCCTTCTAAGCATCATCCAAGTGCTTATGATAAATTATATACAAAATCCTCATCCTTCTATGAGGTCTTAACAAGATTGAATAAATTCAACATCAGCCTAGAGGCAATGTTGATAAGGGATCTAAAGGGAAGTGATGACATTTGGAAACTAAATATGAAGTAGTACCACCTATCAAGAGGTCAATCTTATGGTACTCCTCCAACCTAACCACATATAGAAACAAAACAATCTAAAGTACACATTACATAAAATATGAAGTGAAGATTACACAAAGGTCTAAGGAAAGTAGACCTAGTGAAGGTCCATCATCTTATACCCAACATAAAAGACCAAAGTCCCCTATTGAATATAGATGCAATTGCATCAGATCTAGGATAAATAGTAGAAGATACATTGCAAACATTGGCCAACACCTATGGATCAAATGAAGAAGTTAAACAAGTAGAAGAACCTCAGTTTCAAACTAAGGTAAGGTCAGACACAAAAAATGATAAAGGAAATTAGGTAGCACTAGAATTGCTTCCCATTGCTCCCCCATAAAAAAGAAAAGCTAAACTAGCTCTAGTTCCTATAGGACCAAAGAAACCTAGAGTGACCTTCACCCACCCATTTATTGAGGTCAATATTTTTAGTGATGAAAATAAAATCCATTAGCCAATCATTCTTGAGTGGTTTCTATATGAAAAGTTACAAAAGATACCAACTATGCACTACCAATGGGGAATCACAAAGTTAGTGAACATTCATGTTCATGAAGAAATCAAACCTTGGATCCTAGAGCTATAATGACAAGAAGAAGAGAGAAATATGACTACCCCTAGGAGACTAAATGACACTCAAATGGATGCTTATGGAGCTTCAATTAGAGCAAAAGTTGAGTTGACTACTCCAAAAGTGATTGAATCATCAGTTGGAGTTACGTTTAACCTATATTCTACCATCATGGAGTGAGTAATTGAGTAAAGGGCCATGGTAGGAGGTGAAGAGTTCACCTTCCAAAAGGTTGAACTATTTATCATCTTAACTTTAGTGGTTGGACAAAAACTAGGGAAGGATAAAATATTTGAAGAAAACATCCTCGAGGTGGCTCAAACTCAAAATGATTAATTATAGATAATGATCAAGGGTCTCCTTCAATAAAATAAGAATCTAAAATAAGCTATTGTGTTGTGCATTCATGAGGATAGGTTTAAGAAATTTGAGGATGCCATGGTAGGGATATTTAACCTTTCAAATATAACCAAAAAAAATATAAGGAAAAGAGATACAAATCTCCAAGGAAATAGGCTAAGTTTTCCAACGGTAAACTACAAGCTTCTAGGTAAAAGAACTAATTAAGGCTCTATCTAAAAATCTAATCCCAAGTTTTAGGAAAATTAGTAAGGCACAGATGAATATGGCCATGGCCATATTGATGGATAAAATTTATGACTTGGATAGTTGGTCTAAGGATATGGAAAGCCTTATTAAAGCTTTCAAGCAACTGGAGAATGAAATGTCACATATCATAGACAATTTGACCAACGATCCCACATCCCTTAGCCCATAGGGTCTCATAGGAGATGAATAATTTAAAAAAATAACCTTGTAATTCATGTAAGAGGTAAGAAAGTTAGGAGAGAACCAAATAGTCATGGGCAATAATTAGGTCATAGGTTTACTCCTCTCCTTTAAGGATAAATTAAGAGATGTCAGGGGCATCAAGTAAGCTATGGAAAATATTTAGAATGACCTTAAGGACCTAGAATACCATGGGTAGGATCTTTTCTTGAGGTCGATGATTGATCTCCAGTTCATCAGTGACCAACCCTACAAGCTGAGGATCCTTCAATAAAAACAAGCAACAACATCAACCTAAGACCCACCAACTAGCTAAGAGTGTTTTGTTCCATTTGAATTTTGGAATATTCTTTGTAAAGTCATTTGAATTTTGTTATTATGTTACTTATAGGTTAGTTTATTTTAGAAAGTTTAGTGTATTTTAAGGAACTTTTTAAAAGTATAGTTATCCTTATACATATGTTAGTTGATGCAACTAACTGACATGCTTCCTTGAAACCTATAAAAAGAGAATTATCTATTGTAAAAAATAAGGGAGTTATAAAAGATAAAAACAACACTGTAACTTTTGAGAAATTTAATACAAGTAAGAAATACTATAAATTTTATCTCAATTTGTTTGTGTGAATTGTCATCATGGCTTCTCTCTCAATTGTTTGTTCTAAGTCTTAGATTTGAATGGGATTTTTTGAATTCTAGACATGTATCTATAAGATAGGGTTGTTAATTCTTGAAAATTATATATTAGTTGAGTGTAGTTAGGTTTACTTCATTTCATATTACTCTTCATAAATATGTGTTATGTTATTTTATTGCAGCAGTAAATATTTAAAGTAAATCTAGTTCCTACTTTTACTCTTTCATATTATCCTTAGATAATAGCCTGGTGTGTAATGGGATTTGTGTATATGCTATTTCATGTTATACAGTGGTTGAATACATGCTCAGTTGGAATTTAAACCTTGTCATAATGTTTGAGACAAAGATTAACAATCACATGCTTTCTTTCCACCCTACCATTCCTTTTGGTTCTTTTTTTAACCAGATTTTTATGGCTTAAAATCATTGTAAATATTCATTCTAGAATAGTCTTAGATTAGATTTTGATCATAATTCACTAGTACTAGAATAGATACTTCATACCTTTCAAAGATTATTAAGGACCAAGGTAACTCCCAACTACCAATCAATATAAATTTTATAGAACAGACTGCATGCTCTTCATCTATTTCACCAAGGATAATCTAATTATCACAACCTAAAACTCATGATTTAAACTCCCTAAGTTCTAAAATGAAAAGTGTTCTTTAAACACTAAGAACACTTGTGATACACATAGAGGCATCATCAAGTGGAAGCACCACTTGCACTAGAAAGAGGGGCTTTTTTAAAGATCTTTGCTAACTTCAGTGTATTTTGTTCAAAGATCATGTTATTATTTATATATCTATTTTTTTTAGATATATTTATATAAATATTGGTGGTATTCATAGTTTTGGGCCTATCTTTGTGCTTCCTTAGACCAAGATTGGTGTTCTTTAGGAGTATATGCATAATTATGGTAAGGAAAGCTTCAATTTTTGTCAATTCAAAATGTTTGAGGTTATTAATAGCCATTTTGGTTAAATATTCATAGATATTTTGCAAATTTGAACTCATTTGAGCTTATAATTATAAATATTAATCATATTTACATATTTAGACATATCTTTGTGCTAGTTTAGTTGAAGATTGTAGTCCTTTGTTCTTCCTTATGTGGATATTTGAAAAATTTTCTTAATATGCAAGTCTAACTTTGGTTATTTTTAAATATTAACTTAACACATTGTATTTCAGATAGAATTCAAAATCCTTAAGCTAGAATTTCCTAGAATCAGAATGAGATCACATTCACAAACAAAAGAGCCTCTACTGGAACTAAAGATCCATAAGAAAGCTAGGTGAGACAAAGGTAGGCATAGATGTTTGATGCCTTTGCTAATTTCACCACTCCAAGGTACTCCTACATTCAACCTTTATCAAGGTATGACATGGTTAGGTGATTCTTCCATCAATGTAATAGGTGTAGTGCATGATCTCCTCCTTAATCCTAAGAAATATTTACCAACATTTAGTCTAAATGGTATTGTAACTACTGACGAATAGATTAAATCATTTAAAGCTACATTAAGATTATTAAATTTCATCCATAAAGATGTAGATTTTAAGTTGTTTCCTTTTACATTCAAGGATGTTGCATATGAATGGTTTATTAATTTGCCTGATAATTACATTAACAACTAGGATGGTTCTAACAATGTCTTTATTGACCAATTTGGCAAGGTTAGTAGTCCCTACATCCTATACTAACAATTTACCACCATCAAAAGAGATGCTAGTGATTCCATAATGAAATTTAATGCTAGGTTTCAAAATATGCTTAACCAAACCATAGAGCCCTACAAAACTGATGATGATCTACCTTTAGAAATCTATAAAGACATGATAGATCCCATGACTTCTATGTTCTTGAAGAGGTCTCTCCCAGTCATAACCTCCTTAGCCCATGTCTATTCTAAAGTAGTGATCATTAATGATCAAATTTAGCCTCAAGGAAAAATGGCCTACTCTATCCTAAATGTTAATCTGCACATGCCTACCTTGAATATATTTCCCAACAACAATTAGAATAGGCTAGCCCTGAATTAGATCCTAGCATCGAACTAGATACCCTTGAGCCGTGTTACCCCTAATCAGAACTTAGGATTCCTAGGCCATGCTATAACTATATTTAGTCTAAATGATAAAAAGGTATTAATACCAACCTTTTGTGCTAACCAAGTTCATAACTCTAAGACCCCCAAAAGTGAGAGTGACTCTATTTTTAAAATGGTCTAAAAACATAGTATGGATTTTATTCTTACAATAATAGGTTAGTCATACTAGTGAAATCTTTGGTATTATCATTCCAAATATTTAATAGACTCGATAATAGATCTTAGAATGATATCTTTCATAACAATATGAACAATGAATCATCTACTAATAAGAAGAATATGGAAATTAATCTTATTGATATTGCATTAATAGATTACTGTAGAATTCATTATATTGCTAAGCATAGAAAAATTTATTGGAATTAATTATATAAATCTTTTGAAGCCTTTCAATAATATTTGGACACTTTTGAGGTAGTACCTAATAAAGATACTAGTGCAGGTACTTTAGGATCCAAACCTCCTGACCAGACCTTCATGGTAGAAATATTTGATTTTCCCTTCCAATAAGACAATTAACTTGATGATGTTCCTAAAGAAGTTCATGCCTTACAATAGTTCTTGAAGAATGCATATCCTCTAATAAAAAGGGAGTAGAGGCAACCTTTGAATACTTCAAATCCTCTAAATAACTTTAGCACCCCTCCAAACACTACATCAAATAATAACCCAGAACCTCCAAAGTAAAATAATTCTAAATAAATCACTAATACATTTATTCCTTCAAATAAAAATGGGTATAATATTATAGAGGAAATGAAAATTAAATCTAGCATTAATTTACATTAACTAACATAGATAACTAAATAAAGAGATATATTGTTGGAATCCTTGTCCAAGAAACCTAGCAAGATGTCCAAGACTAATAATGCAAATGTAGTTATGTACAAAGATAAGATAGAGTCCCCACCCTTCATGCTTACAGTTATAATGTTTGTTAAGAAATTTCATAACTATTTGTTGGATTCTATTGCCTCTATAAATATCATTCTTGCAGGTATTTGTAAACAACCTAATTTTACCCACATAAAGTCTAATAGGGTTGTCACCTAATTAGATAAATCCATGGTCAAAGTGGTTGGGGAATTGTTAAATGTCTACTTGTAACTATATTTTGAGCCAAGATTCCACCAATTCATAGATATCTATGATGCATATGGATAACTTTTAAGCAAAGAATGGACAAAATCTCTAAATGGATATATGTCCACATACTGCTCACATATGTGGCTACCTTGGAAAGGAATTCCAAATCAAATTAAAGTGGAAAGAGAACCAAGGATGAAACATATGATCATATAATATAATAATGTCAATGAAAAGGTGAACATAGTTGACTCTAATTTAGGAAATTTACTCTTGAAACTATTAAATCAACTATAAGCCTTCTCATACTGTTCCTAGATTGTGAAAGCATTTTGATGGGGCTCGATGTAAATTTAGATCTAGAGTGGTCATTGTTATAAATGACCCTATTGGTAATAAATATCATGCTTCTTATAAGCTCTAGTTCCCATGTACCAATAATCTTTTAGAATATGAGGCTCTCATCCTATGACTATAATTTACCATCAAGAACAAAGTCAAGGAACTACTAGTTTATGGTGACTCAAAACTAGTAATCAATCAAGTAAGGAGCAAATATCAATGCAAATTATCATACCTTAAGAAGTATAAATTTAGGGTCTAGTATCTAGTTGATTCTTTTGATGTTTTCAATATTATGTCTATCCCTAGAGAGGAAAATAAAACTACTAGTGAACTAGCCTCTACCACAACTAATCTTATGCTAACCAAAAATCACTAAACTTTAGCATTGAGTTAATACCTTTTACTTCTATCCTAGATAATATAAACTATATGTAGGTTTTTAGTGATGACCAAAAAATCCTAAACTCTATGACCAACTTAGGAGCATTTGAATCCCAGATCATAGATGAGGCTGATGAAACCACCCTTGAGAACAAATTTGATGGAAAAGTCATTTAGATGAATTATAATAAGATCCCTAAGGGAATCATTTCCTTAGAAAGGTTGTTTGATCAAGATAATCAAGGTGAAGTCTCTAAGATTCCCAAAGTAAATGAAAAATATTATAATGAAGTTAATCTTGGACCTCAAGATCATCCTTAGTTGGTCAACATTAAAAAATCTTATACCAGTGTTAAAAACAAAAGAGCCAAAGCACTATTAACAAAATATAAAGATGTATAGCTTGGTCATATTATGACTTGAAGATTTTTAATCCAAGGGTCATCACTCATACCATACCTATTAGAGATAATTACAAACCTTTTAGGAAAAAATAGAGGCATGTAAACCTTATTTTAGAACCTATGATATTCAAGGAAGTCAAGATATTGTTGGATGCTAAAATTTTATTTCTCATTAGACACTCTACCTGGGTTGCCAATTTGGTACTAGTTAGGAAAAAGAATGGTGAAATTAGATTATGTATTGATTTTAAGAATATGAATAGAGAATCTAAAAAGGCTAATTATCCTCTCCCATCTCTTGACCATGTAATACAAATTGTTTTTGGTTTTGTCATGATATCTTTCCTTCTTGGTTGTTTAGGATACAATCAGGTAGTGGTGAACAAGGAAGATAGAATGGAGACAACATTGACAACCATGTGGGGCACATTTACCTATAATAGAGTGGCTTTTGGACTAATTAATGTAGGAGCTACTTTATAGAGAGCCATGGACCATGCCTTCCAAAGTTCTATATGTAAATTCATCATAATTTATATGGATGATCTAACTATTTTCTCTGAGAATAGGGATGTCCACTTTGGGCATTTACAATAGGTATTTGAAAGGTGCAAAAGGTATGAAATTTCCCTTAACCCTAAGAAAAGCAATTTTTTTGTCACTGAGGGAAAGTTGTTAGGCCATGTTATTACTAAAGATAGGATTTCTATAAATCCTAAAAAAATATAAGATATATCCAAGATAGAATCTCCCCATAGTAGAAAAGAATTAAAATCATTTTTTGGAAAGATAAACTTCATGAGAAAATTCATATATGGCTTTGTAGAAATTGTTAAGCCATTGAATGCTATGATGAAGAAGGATGTCAAAGTCTTATCTAATGAGGAATAAAAGAAATACTTTGGGGAAATTAAAATGGCAATCAGTCAAGCTCCAGTCTTGATAACTCTAGACTTTTCAAAGGATTTTTGCCTTTACTCTTTTCTCTCTAAGCATACCATTGTTGTTTTTTTAACTCAAAAAATAGATGGGTGTGATCATCCAATTACTTTTATGAATACTAAATTGAAAAATTCTGAGTTAAATTATCCTTTAATTGATAAACAAACTTTTGCATTATTCAAAGCCATCAAGAAATTTGGGCACTACATTCTTATGAATAAAGTGCAGGCCATTCTTCCAGAACCAACCACTAAATTAATGCTAAGTTAGAATGAGATTAGAGAGTGAAGAGGTAAGTGGATGTCTATCCTCTAATAATATGGCATATATATGAATACTATAAATTTTGTAAGGTGTCAAGGTTTGAACTAAATGATTGCCAATACTAACCCTAAACTAAGTATTATGTAGGTTGATTAGAAAAAATTTCAACCTAATGACTGGTATGATATCATGATTCATTTAATGATCAATGAAAATTTTCCCATAAGACTAATTAGGGATCAAAAAGATAACTAAGGCTCAAATCATCTTACTATCTAATCAAGGATAGAATCCTACACTGAAGGAACTTCGAAGGTGTGTACTTAAGATGTGTTTCCAAGGAAGAATCCACTGAGATAATGAGTATGTTTCATGAAAATTTAAGAAGTGGACATCCATTTGGAAGAAACATAGCTCAAAAGATCCTTATTTTTGGATACTATTGGCCCACCATTTTTAAATATGCTCATAGGTATGTAAGAGAATGCCATTCATGCCAAATCTTCAGCACAAAAGATCCAAAATCAACAATGCCATTGCAACCAATAATGGTTGATAAAATACTTGCATAATAGGGGCTATATTTCATTGGATTCATCAATCCTAACTCATAAAAATGTCACAAATATGTTCTAATAGTTACTAACTATTGAACTATATGGACTAAAGTAGTAGCTACCAAATAGTGTAGAACTGAAGAAGTGATCAAGTTCTGAGGAGAAAACATATGCACTAGATTTGGGAATCTACTCTCTTTGGCATGTGACAATAGGTCTATATTCATATCCATAAAAATTATATAATTTTCATATGATAATGGTGTTATCCTCAAGTTCTCATCAAACCATTACCCTTAAGGTAGAAGAGTATCTCAATCAACAAACACAAACTTGATGAAGGCAATTAAGAAGGTTATTAAAAATATAGAACATGCCATAAAATCCTTAAATATTCCCTTTAAGAAGAAAAAAAAATATTCAAATAGACCCTTAAGTCATCCCCTTTCTTATTATTATATGGCTAAGAACACATATTCCCCATCACACTCAAACTACCAACTTACAAATTTATGCAAGAGTATATGGAGGAAAATTGAGAATTTACAAACACAGTGCTACTTGAAATAGTTCAAATAGAGGATGCCCAAGAAGAAGATTTTTCTAAATTTATTAGGAACCAAACCATAGTGAAAAGGTAGTTTTCCAAGAGATAAAATATGAAGGTGTTTAGACAAGGAGACTTGGTTATTTTTTGGGACAAGGCATTTGAACCCAAGGGCAAACATAATAAATTCACACCTCTATGAATTGTCCCTTATCATATTTTAGAAACACTTGGAGACAAAAATTTAAACTAAAATATATAAAAGGATTATAATTCACACTACCCACCAATGGGAAGTATCTCAAGCATTACTTTTCTACTTTTCCACCTAGGATCTTTGTGGAGTAAATCTGTAAGGATGATTAGATGTAGGGTAGGTAGACTAGTTTAGTTTATTTTTGTCCTTTTCCTTATTATCCCTTGTTTCTACATAAATTTTTATATATTTACTTACTTTTCCTTTGAACTATGTTGTGTTTTTCATTTATGTTGTTGTGTTCTTTTCTTCTAATAAGTCCTCTCAGACATTTCTAGACTCTAGGCTCACTTAATTGCTTAAATAACTACACAAGTTTAGAAATGTAGGTATGGATTTTAAGCATGTGATGACCATGGTCTTGAAATATGAGCATGATGTTACAATTTAAAGAAAATGATAAGGAATGGTGAATAGGTTAACTATCCATAAACATTTAAACATTGTTTTCATCTAAGATTAGTTCTAAGAAGAATTGTACATGTAGAATGAAATATTAAATTAATAAGATACAGTCATGTTCAGAATTAATAAATATCATTTATTTGGATAAAATTCGAAATCATAGGTGATTTTTTGAAGATCAGACACTTGACCAAATTCTTAAACCTAGCTATCTTGGTTCCCAACCCTTACTAGAAATCCCAAAAGATCTATTAAAAAAGAGCTTATTGCAAAATCAAAAGATTTTTAGGAAAAGGTGATTCTGGTATTCTCCATCAGAGCTATGGACACCTAGTTGGTAGTGGATTAAGGCCATGAGTAGAACCAAAGGCATATCTATCAGGGATATGGATGCCTATCTAGTAGTAGAGCAATGCCCAACCCTTCCCTGAACTAAGAGAATAATTCTTAATGAGTATCCCAACATGATCTAAGTCAAGGTTAATGATTAAAGTTTTGAAACCTAGAAGTTGTCCCTTAAATCTCATGGAAAATAGTAAGTGGAATCAAATCACACACACAACATGGCTATATTTTAATGTTTAATCCTGATTATTAAAATGTAAGGTTTGTTTCAACCATGAACTAATCTTAATAATGGTAGTGGTCAAGTAGAATAAGTGACCTAGTTATTTGTCTGAACTAGAGTCTATAAGTTTTAACATATTGTTATGTTTCCCCTGGAAATCACTATTTTTTTAGGTAAACATACCCTCATTTATAAAAAAAGGGACCCTTGTGTAAATTTTAATCTTAACAATGAAAACTTGTCATGTTTTATAGAGTATTTGTATTTGAGGATCATCCATGCATATTAAGGGTGGCCTATTATGTTCATAATCTTACTTTGACTTTGCCTAATATTATTAACATTGGATCTTCACACTTTAGTTATAGGTTTCATGGGACCCCCATTGAATGGAGTAGAATTGAATTTTATAAATTAATCTTCACTTAGGATTTTATTGGCCTTTGGTCTATAAGAAGTCAAGATAGAATCCATGTTATAAATTCTTTGAAACCCTCCTTTGAAAAAACCTTAGCTTAGACCCTTTAGTTTAAATCTAAAATTTGTGGGAATAAAACTGGTGGGAACATTATGAAAGATATAATGAACTAAGTCTAATTTTTATACTAAAACTCAATCGTGTTTTAAATATGACCAAGACCTAGCCCAAAATTCATGATTGGTCCCTTTATATCTCACCTTATTTATTCCTTTTTATTTAAAAAAAGGAAATGGGTCTAAATTTCATATATGCAGGGTCCATTACCTTCCTAGCTCAACCTCACTTTATGTTTCATGGTCCTTTTTTGTACTTAGCCTAACATCTTGTTCCTAAGGCCCCATACATGTTTTTCAACATAAATGAGACCTTAGCCCTAATAATTTAACCTAAGTGTTTACATTATCTTGAGATATAACTTAAGTTCCTTGCTTCTTTGTAGGATCGATGGTTTTTACTTCATCAAGTGACATTGATTAGATGGAGTGAAAGTAACATAATGTAAAATTATTTGATCCATCAAACATATCTCTCTTGATCACTTGAATCAAAATCAAGGTTCATAGGATCCTATATAAAGATCAATTCACCATAGACTCTCCATGGGGTCAATAAAGTCAAAATATCATAAGCCATATGGGCCACCACGTGGCACTCCCACATTGAAACTCAATATCAAGAGAACCTTGGGATAAGACCTAGGGTTTTAGTCACTTAGGGAGTCATCATTTTATTATGTTTTGAAACTTAGGATTATAAATTAATCTAATTTATACACACACACACACACACACATATGACCCCCAACTAACTCAATCCACCTCATGATTTCAAAGACCAATAGCATGCATCTATTCAGATCATGATCTATGGTCTATGATTACTTGTAGGGGATGATATAATAGAGTATATTAAACATGAACTTTTATGGGACCAATTATGTTCAAAGCTTAAATTTAGTGCTCTCACACCCATCATTTGACATCCATGAGATCATCATTGATGTGCACAAGGCCATCAAATTTTAGCCTATATAAAAGGTTAATATATCTTAAATTTGACACTCTCACACCCATCATTTGATGTCTGTAAGGCCATCACTAATGTGTATGAGGCTATCAAATTTTAGCCCCATATGAAAGGTTATTAGGGCTTATTTTTGAAATTCACATGAACATCATTTGACATCTGTGAGGCTGTCATTGATGTTCGTGAGACCATATAAATTTATCTCAATATCCAATTTCACCTAAGAGAAGAATACGCTTAAGTCTTACTTCTTAATGTCAAAATTGGTCTCCCATAGATTAATCTAATTTATTTTAGGCCATGTTTAAGCTCAAGATCCTTGTAACTAGGTTTGGATTTGTATAGACTAAGCTTTAACATCATGCTATAATATAGTCAAATTTTTTAACATTGACCCAAACCTTAGTCTATATAAGCCTCATGGTCCTTTAAACCTAATAGGATTAGTTTAACAAAAAAATCCTAGCATGATAAGACTTGGCTTAGGAATTTTGATCTAAAGTTTTATCATGTTTATTAACATAATAAAACCTTAGGTTAAAACATTGCATGGAATCCTTTTGTTATTTAGGCCACCCTTCTAATGTATTTTAAAACTTAGCATAAATACTTTGGTATAAAGTTAATTTCATGTTTTTTAAGAACATAATAGAACTATAGCCTAAAATATTTAGCCTAAATACTTTATATACCTCGATGCTAATTAAAGTTCATGTATATGTGTAGGATTAATGGTTAACATTTCATTGGGAAAGAAATGTTGGATGACACAAATATATGATGGAATTTTCAACAAATCTCTAGGGAAGCACAAAACTACCACATGTTGGAAGAGTGGTAATATCTAGACTGATGATATGCAAAGATCCAAAAGATCACAAAACTACCAAGTAGCATAACTTCAAAGCCTGATGTAGACAAAGATTAACAACATTCACGTCCCAAGATCGAGATCAATTATTCATGTTGATCCATGTACAAAGATCAAATTATGCAAAGCAAAAGATGGATTTTAAAAGGACAATGGCTAGTTCTTCATGGACATTATGAAAAATGTTGTGAAAACTACTAGTGGTATGCCACATAGATGCCACATAGGCATAAAATAATAAAACTAAATATTTTGTGAGCTCAAAAAGGAAAATGTATAAATGTAAGGGTCTAAATCAAATCCAAGGCATGAATTCACCTAAGTCCAAGTAAACTATCACCATTAAATCTACAAAAAATCTCAAACTTCTACTAAAAGCCCTAATTCGATCTCGAATTAACCATAGTTGAACCAAAAGAGCCCAATTATTATCTAAGCAAGTGCAAATTGATCCAAAAATGATTTATGGACTAGTCTTGAGTAATATGAAAAATTCACAGTCATGGTATCTTGGAGGCAACACAGAGAAGACATCAAGCTATACTTAACCACAAACTCTAAAGGAAGGGTTTTTAAAGACATAGTGTTTGATGCCATGTCCTTAAACACTAGGGTAGAATAATTGATCCATGATATTTTGGATAATTTAGGAGTTATAACCCATTACCAAATTATTAGAAAAGATTGTATCCTTCAAGATGAGGTACTATGACCTAATTGTAGCATAGATGGTAAACCTTTACCATGCAGTAGCTAAACTAGAGGTACTCCACTGTATTGATGTCCTTATTCCTATTTTTAAGGAATGTGGAATTGAAAAGGGCATGCTAATAAATGAGCATACTCATAAATTCATTGCTTATGTATCCTCCATTACATTTGAGAGATAATACAAGATCCTCAAGCCCTAGGTGGATGTTCCCATACTTGTCGAATGGGCTAAAAAAATGACCTTAAGAGCATTTTGGCATCATGGTTGTATTCTAGAATCTATGTGTTTTTTAACCCTAGTGGGAACATTTCCATCAATCAATTTTAGACTAGAATTAGAGTGATAATGACCCTAATCAATAGACTCTTTGAAATCCAGACAACCACTTACATTGATAACATATGGGTGCCCTTGGTCTATTACATGATTAAAAAAAAAAACCCCTCATATTGGTGACCTTATCAGCACATGCCTATGTAGACATATCACTACAGTTAGGAAAGGGACTAGGATGGAATTATATATGATGTACTACCTCTTGGATTCCTTACTTGCCACAATTAAAATCCCTAACTTCACGGGATGGTCTTTGTTGAGACCAACATACCCCCATTTTTGAAAAATGGGACCCTTGAGATACCCTAAAACTTAACTTGAAAAAACATGACGTGTTAAGATCATTGGTATAATTTGAAGATCATCCACTTTATTAAAGACAGGAATATTACTTTTATTTTGCTTTAAGTTTGTATAAAATTTATAATAAATGGTTTTCATGTCTTATAGTTATAGGTTCCATGGCATTCTAGCTAAGAAATTCATGTCCCAAAACCCTAGCACAAGCCCTCAGTTCAAATTTGAATATTGGTAAGAAATAAAATGGTGGGAACTTTTAAAATCCATTTTAGACTTAAGCATAAATTTCATAATTAAAGCTTAATCATGTTTTTTAACATGAGTAAAATTTATCCTAAAAAAATGTTTGGTCCTTTTTATTATTTCCCCCTTTAATTACTTATATTTCTAAGTCTAATTTCGGTTTCACAAGGTCCCTTTTAATATTTCCTAAATTGGTCCCTTTGATTTATACCTTAGACTAAAGTTTTAATCCTAAAACCTTATCACATTTATTAATTAAAATGGGATCTTAGCCTTAACACCTTAGCCTAAGTCTTCTATGTCACCATGGGTCCTAACTTAATTTCCTTTCTTTTTGTATATCTAATGACCTACGCTTCATCACAGGGCTTGATCTAATGGATTGAGGAGGACCTGATCTTTAACTTAAAAATAATGAATCTCATTAGATCATATAGTTAGTGTTTCCTCACATCTTATTATATAATAGCATGAGGGCCCTAACAAAATTGAGCCCTTAGCCTGCATCTAATGGCTCTCACTTCATCACAAGAACCAAATCAGATGGAAGGAGGCATAGTTAAAAGGTCAAAGGATCATGGAAGGCCTACAAGATCAACACATGGCATTATTACACTTGAGGATTAAAAGTAAAGGGGTCCCACACATTGAATTAAGCTAATAGTGTGAAACATCTAGGATGACAATCATATGGCTCTCACTTCATGGTGATATCTAATTAAACGGAGCGACGTGAATCCAGAGACCTAAGAAGTGTCATGAGTCTACCATGTGGCATTATCCCAGTAGAACCCAAAGACTTCATGAAATTAAATTTGACATTCTCATAAATGTCATTTGACGTCCATGAGGTCATCATTGACAATTGTGAGATCATCAAATTCAAGCGCATCTAACTTTTGTTAAGGCAAAGAATACATTTAATCATGTCTTTCGAAGGGTCACTTTGATAATAAACTTAGCTAAAAAGGGCTTTAACCTAAGTTTTTTGTGTTTATTTATATGGATAAACTTATCTTTTGGATTTTATTCTAAGTCCTTTACATGGTTATGCACTAATTAACCTTTGTGTATCTTGCATGATCCAATAGCTCTCTCCTCATCATGGATCCCAATAAAATGGCATGAGGATAACCAAGATCCAATAGTTTGTACTTCATCATAGGAGGATGATTTAATGGCATAAAGGCACTGATGACTTTTTAAATACCCATGGGTCTTCCATGTGGACAATTCTCATTCAATAAAGGACTGAAATAAGATACAGAGCTTAAGAAGGTACATGAAGAGGCCAATTGGCATAACTACAAGGCTCAATACCAAAAGAGCCAATCACAAACAAGGACCTAAATCATGATCAATGGTTTTTATTCATTCACAAGATCTTGATCCAATAATGCAAAATAAAAGGGGGCATTTTTAAATGCCAATGGATAGTGATCAAAGGCATTTATGAAAAATGTTATGAAAGGTCTAGATCAATTCCACATAAGCACCACAAAAATAGAAAAGTACAAAAGAGGAGATCTTGTGCGCTCAAAAATTTAAAGTGGTGTAACCTATAATCACCTACAAACACTCATGAAACTATATAAAACCTTCCCTTGTTACAAATCACTTTTTACACTCATGACTTTTCATAAGACATGGATTTTCACTTGAGTTTAAGACATGAAACTATGAATAAGGTTTTACACATTCAAACACAAAATTAGATACTTTATACACAAACTATATATACTATCACATACTAGTTACACCTACATAAACCCACTTGATAGATCAGAGAAAGTGTAAGAGGTCATAATAGCATATTAGACTAGTGGGAGGCTTAAGGCTTGTATCCTTTTTTGACTGAGTTTGCTCCATATTCTCCCTTATATTATTGATATTAAAAAACATATAGGTGATCTAAGTACCCATTAACAAGTATAATGACATTTGAGAAAATGGAGTATGACTTCTTTATATAGACTTGTCCTTCTATGGACTATAACAGACCTAATTAGGCCTCCAAAGGCTCTATTTAGGTAGTGAAATAGAGAAATGAGTGGAATAAAGGATCAATATTTTCACAAAATTTATAAATATTAATAATAAGATTATTCAAAATTAATTTTGATCAACCTAAAACCCTATACCATCCTCAAAACCTCACTATAATAGTCTGTGTAGACCTATAAGGCTATGTTATGAACATAGTTTGGAAATTTGACCTACCTAATGATTTAGGGTCTGAAACTTAAAATAATGAAATAATGTATGGAGAGTTCACAAATTCAAAAATTTAAAATTTTTCACCCTACACATTTGATATACTAGGAAGCCCTACTTTGGGTCAATATGTATAGAAATTAACCTACGTAACAAACCATTGATTTTCAACACTAAAAAAAAAAATCATGTCTTATTTTACCTTACTCTATAACCCTAGGCACTCATAGTGGATGAAACAAGTCCTTAAATTTGACTATTATTTTATGAGTTTGTTTCCCTATATGTTATGTGCATGCAGTCTATAGAAAAGTGATAAGAAAACACACCAAACTTGCTAGTTTTCATTTCCATCTCCTTCTCCATAATCTCTTACATCTTATGCATCCTCTCGGGTCAAACAAACCAAGTTAAAATCCAACAAAACAAACCAAACCAATAGTTTTCCTATTCTAGCTTCGTGTAAACTAACTCTTAGAATAGGGCTAACAAACTTTTCTAACAAAACAAGATCTTAATAGTCTATATCTTGTTCAAAAAAATTTGTGTGACCTATAATATGCCTTATAAAACAATTTTTGAAAACAAACCATAACCATTTGGCCTTTATACAAGATTTAGACCTTATTACAAGGTAAAAGAGCATATTTGCAAATTTAAATATTCAAACAACCTAGTTCTAGAGGGAAATTGATTTGACCATAACTAAACACTCTAACCACTACCAAAGACCTTGAAAACACTTCTCAAAAAATTTAATATGCTCCTACATCATTCTCCCAAAGGGGAAAAAGAAGCTATCTTCACTTGTTATTGTTCTTCATCAACTCCTCCACGCTTGTGCCTAACTTGTGGATGTCATGTTCAGTCAAACATATTGAATCTTTAGTTGGTAAGTTCTTCCACTTGATTAGGTAATAGAGATACTCTTTTTCTCTTGTCTTGTTCACCACTTTCTTGTCCAAAATGTTCACAATATCCTTTGACACTTCTTTGGGTAGTTGTTATTTCCATTAGAATGCTTCATCAACTTCCATCTCAAATTCTTCAGATGGTTTCTCTTCACCTTTATATGGATATAGGTCTAAAAAATTGAAGATCAGAGAGATTCCAATCCCTTTTGGTAGTTTAATTGAATAGGCATTATTGGATAACTTCCTTACTACCTTGTATGGAACAATTTTCTTCATTTTCATCTTGTTTTACTCCCTCTTAGGAAATCTTCCCTTTCTAAGGTGTCAAGAACCAGGTCTCCCACACTAAATATAACCTCTCTCTTCTTTTGATCATCTCTTAACTTGTATTTGATGGTAATTTCTTCAAGCTTCTTCTTTACTTGTTCATGCAAATGTTGCATTGCATTGGCAAACTTTGCATCAACACTTCTTGCTTCCATCTTGCTTAGATTTTTTAGATCATATACACATCTAGGATGCTTTCCATATAAGATTTGAAATGGACTCATTCCTATACTTCTATTAGGAGAATCATTATATGAAAATTTATCTTGTGCAACTACAAGATCCAATTTTTTTAGTTACAAGACTTGGAATGGACTCATTCTTGTACTTCTATTAGGAGAATCATTAAATGCAAATTTAGCTTGTGCAACTACAAGATCCAATTGTTTTGGTTACATACTTAACAAACTCCTCAAGATGTTTCCAAGGTTTCTATTTACAAATTTAGTTTTCCTATTAGTTTATGGATGGTATGCTAATTTTAATCTCAAATGTGTGCCCAAAGTCTTCCACAAGGTCCTCCAAAAGTTCCCAACAAACCTGGTATCCCTATTAGAAATAATGCTCCTAGGAAACCCATGCAACCTTACAATTTTTTGAATGAATAGAGTAGATATGTTAGTATCATCACTTTTCCCTAAACATGGAATGAAATTATCCATATTTGATAAACTATTAACTACTAAAAATATGGAATCATGACCTCTTTGAGTTCTTGAAAACCCAAGTACAAAGTCCATACTTACTAAATCCCAAGGCCTAATGGAAATGGGTAGTAGCTAGTACAAACCTACATTTTGACTGCTTCCCTTTGCATGTTGGCATGTTTTACACCTCTCAAAAAACTTCTTAACATCATCATTTAGAACTAGACAATAGTAATGAGCACTTAATTGTTCTAGTGTCTTATTTTGCCCAAAATGTCTTGCCAAGCTACCACTATGTTTCTCCTTCAAAAAAAAATTTCTCATGGAACTCTTGGGTATGAAAAGTTGACTACCCTTGAACAACAAACCTTTTCGAATCATGAAGTCTATCCAAAGACTCATATCAGCCCCTACTGGATTCATACAAGCTTCATATGGTGCCTTTAAGTCTAGATCCTCTTTGTACATCTCCTTCAACTCTTCAAATCCCAAGATACTTACTTGAGAATACTTCATGATTAGAATCCTAATTAAAGGTTCTACAACATTTTTATATTGTAATTTATTTTTCTTAATATTAAAAGTGAAACTTTTAAAGAACTCAATCTGTTTGACATGTTTTTGACTCAACTTGCTCTAATCGCTAATGAACTACCATACATAGTTATCTGTGAAAAAAACAAACTCTTTAGCCAAAATTTAATGCCTCTAATTCTTGAAATATTTTACAATAGCATATAAATCCTAATCATAGGCTGAATATCTCTTCTTAGCATCACTTAGTTTCTCACTAAAGTATGTTATGGTTTCCCATCTTGACTTAAGACAACACCTATGACAATTCCACTAGCATCACATTCCACTTGAAATAGTTTATTAAAATTAGGTAAGGTTAGGATTGGTTCTGTATTTAACTTATTTTTCAATAATCTAAAACTCTTATTATCAGCCTCAGTCTAACAAAAATGTCTCTTATCACCCTTGATTGTATCTATCATTAGAGCAACAATCCCACTGAAATTCCTTATGAACTTCCTATAGAAGCTAGCCAACCATGAAATATTCTTACCTAAAATGTTATCCTAGGTGTAGGACACTAAATTATGGATTTTATATTCTCCTTATCCATCTTCAAACCTTCCTTTGAAATCACAAATCCTAAGTAGATCAATTCTGCCTTCATAAAAATGTACTTTTTCACATTGATTAGTAATTTTTCTTTATGTAGTTTACTCAAAACCATCCTAAAATGTTTCAAATGATCTTCCTTAGTTTGAATAAACACCAAAATATAATCCAAATATACTATCACAAACTTACCAGTGAACTCCTTGATTACTTCATTCATCAGTGTCATGAAGGTGCTTGGTACATTGGTTAGCCCAAATGGCATGACTAACCACTCATAGAGTCCATCATTGGTCTTGAAGGATATATTACATTAATCCCCTTATCTTATCATAATATTATGATATCCATTTTTAAATTCTATCTTGGAAAATTATGCAGCTCCACTCAAACAATCAAGCAAATCATCAATTCTAGGTAATAAGAATCTATACCTGATAGTGATCTTGTTGATTGATCTAGAGTCTATATACATCCTCCAAATCCCATATTTATTAGGAATAAACACTATAGTAACAACAAAATGGCTTATAATCTCTCTTACTAGTCCTTTTTTAAGAGTTCTTGGACTTGTTACTTGATCTGTTCATTCTCTTGGTGCTAACCTGTATTCAGCCTTATTTGGTATATTAGCACCTAGAATCAAGTCTATATGATGGATAATACCCATAAATGGTGGTAATTAATTATGAAAATCATCTATAACAATATAAATTTATTCATTCAACATGCCTTTAATCTCTATATGTAATCAATTAACTTGGTGCTAGTGACTACACTTCTTGGCTTACCAATCACAACAAAGTTTGCATCCTCCTTCTTCATTTGGTTTAGAAAATACTTACCACCCATGATCATAACCTTATATTATTGTCCTAAAATATCATCATCCTCTTATAGCAATGGTTTGAGTGTGTTTTTTATCCCATCCTTCTCAAACGTGTATGTATTATTCCTTCCATCATGCATTGCCTTCCTGTGAAACTGCCAAGGCATTCTAAGCAATATATGGAATACATCCATGGGAATAACATCACATAAAATCTGATCTCTATATGTCCTAGTCTTAAAATCCAATTTACATTGTTCACTTACCAGGATTTTGTGTCCCTTTTGTAGCCAAGAGACTTGATATGGTGTAAGATGCACCTCCTTCTTCAAGCCTAGTTTCTCCACCATCTCAATTGACACTAGGTTGTATATACTCCCACTATCTATGATGACCTTACATTACTTTCCATTTATCCAACACAATTTATTAAACAAATTTTTCCTTTGTGGTGGTTCTACAATTTATTTGTTAGGCTTTAACAAGATTCTTTTCATTAAAAGAGACTCACCTTCTTCTGGTACATCCTCATGGATTGTTGTTGGTCCTTCATCTTATTATTCACATTGGGATACATGTAATCCTATTTCATGGATTATATAAACATTATCTAGACACTCATATTATCTATGGCCTGCATACTTATTGCACTTAAAGCATTTGCCCATAAATCTTCCTCTTCCTCTTTGATAGCCTTGATATGGCCTCCTTCCTCTTATTTCATAGCTACCTCTTGAAATTTTTGAGCTGATAGATTCCTCTTGTGATGCTTATATATTCCTTACAACTCTTTTATATCCTCTTCCTCTAATGGATCTACCTCTTCCCATTGCAAAGGAAGTATATTTCCTTGCAATCTTCTCCTCATCTTTCAAAGAAAACTAGTATAATTCCTTAGTTATCTTGGGAATAAGTAGGCTAATCTCATCTTATATGGAAAACTTCAAACCATTAGTTTATCTTGCTACCTTTTACAAATCATCCTCTATATGTCCTGATCTAATTTTTAGCCTATAGAACTCTTCAATGTATAATCTTACAATCATGTCCTTTTGTTTCAAATTTTATAATTGTTTAAAAATATTTGCTTGGTAATCTAAGGGCATGAATTTACCTTTCATTTTTGCCACCATTCTATCCTAGCTTCTGATCTTTGGCTTGCCTTTCCTCCTTTCTTCTTGTACACCATCCCACCATAGGGATGCATGGTTCTTCAATCAGGTCATGGCATACTTGACCTTCTTGTCATCTTCCTCTATCTTTTTGTACTCAAAATACTTATCTAATGCTTTCATCTAATCAATCAAATATTATACATTTTAACCTACATCTTTGGCTTAGCACTCACCTTCATAATGGCACTGATCAGCCTCTCTTTAGTGGTCTCATCCTCTACCACCAACTCATCATTTAATGGCTCTTCTTCTCCCTCACTAACTTTTCCCATGTCAGTGCCTCTTCTTTGAGCCATCTCTAGGTCTTGAAACCTAGCTGGTAGACTCCTAACCTCCTCTGCTATGATCATTAGTCTAGTTAGTCTCCTTCCACCAGTGTTACCTTTGTTTCTCACTCTCATGGCCATCTTAACTCTCTTTCTCAAGTCACTCTCTTCTCTTGTTTGGATCCTGGATTGTGCATAATACTTTTGTGATCTGATACCAAATTGGTGTAACCTATAATAACCTACAAACACTCATGAAACTATATAAAACCTTCCCTTGTTACAAATCACTTGTTACACTCATGAATTTTCACAAGATATGGATTTTAACTTGAGTTTAAGACATGAAATTATGAATACAGGTTTACACATTCAAACACAAACTTAGATAATTTATACACAAAATATATATACTATCACATACTAGTTACACCTACATAAACCCACTTGATAGATTAGATAAAGTGTAAGAGGTTACAAGACCATATTAGACTAGTGGGAGGCTAAAGGCTTGTATCCTTTTTGGACTAAGTTTCCTCCATATTTTCCCTTATACTATTGATATTATATAATATATAAGTGATCTAAGTACCCATTAGAAAGTATAATGACATATGAGAAAATGGATTATGACTTCCTTGTATGAACTTGTTCTTCAATGGATTGTAACTGACCTAATTAGGCCTCTAACAGCTCTATTTAGGTGGTGAGATAGAGAAATAAGTGAAATAAAGGATCAAGACTATCACACAAGGTATAAATATGCATAATAATATTATTGAACATTAATTTTGATCAACCTATAACCCTATACCATCCTCAAAACCTCACTGTGACAGTCTGTGTAGACCTGTAAGGTTAGGTTATGAATAGAGTTTAGAAAGTTGAACTACCTAATGAGTTAGGGTTTGAAACTTAATATAGTGAAAGAATGTATGGAGAGTTCACAAATTTCAAAAATTGACAATTTTTCACCATACAAATTTGCTATATTGGGAAGCCCTACTTTGGGCCAGTATGCATAGAAATTAACCTACAAAACAAACCATTAATTGTCAAGACTCAAAAAATTGTATGTCTTATTTTACCTTACTCTATAACCTTGGGCACTCAAACTGGATGAAATAAGTCCTTAAATTTTACTATCATTTTATGAACTTGTTGCCCTATTTGTTATCTGTATGTAGTCTGCATAAAAGTGATAAGAAAACACACCAAAGTTGCTAGTTTTCATTTACATCTCCTTATCCATAATATATCACATCATATGCATCCTCTTGGGTAAAAAATACTAAGTTTTAATTGAAAAAAACAAACCAAGCCAACAGTTTTCCTATTCTAGCTTCATGCAAACCAACTCTTAGAATAGGGATAACAAACTTTTATAATAAAACAAGATCTTAACATGCTATATCTTATTCAAATAGACTTGTGTATAAAACAATTTTTGATAACAAACCATAACCATTCAGCCTTTATACAATATTTAGGCCTTATTATAAGGTAAAAGAGCATATTTGTAAATTTAAATATTCAAACCACATAGTTTTAGAGGGAAATTGATTTGACCATAAGCAGACACTCTAACCTCTACAAAAGACCCTAAAAACACTTCTAAAACTTGTGAATATTCTCATACATCACAAAAGTATAAAGTCAAAGGTCCAAATCAAATCCTAAGCATGTATGAGATGAATGTTAGATGAGCTACCACCATTAAAGCTCTAAAACCCTAAATTCTACATAAAAGAGACCTAAGTTAACTCAATTGGTTATAGTTAAATCCAAGAGAAGATTAATTATGTTTTTGATTGAAAAATAACATCATAGATATCAATTGTAATCTAATGTGAATAATTTACAAAAGTAAAATCTATGGCAGCTCACATATAACAAATAAGAGAAGAGATAAATCTTTATCTATACATAGACAATGAAGGCAAAGTCTTCAAGGACACTAAATTAGACACTTTGGCCCTAAAAAATTGAAAAATAATTAGTTTTAACTCTTCTTCATTTTAGAGGAGCTGAAACCCATCACAAAAGAAGAGCAAAAGATTGCCATAATCAATAGGAAACACTATGACCTGGTTGTTGTTCAAATGACTAGCCTTCATTATAATACTTCCAAGCCAGAGGTACTTTACTATATCGATGTGATTTATCCTATTTTTATATATTATAGGATTTATAATGACTGGATCATACATGAGAGAACATCTAAAAGGGTTGCTTACATTTCCCCTCTAGCCTTTGAAAGATATTATAAACTCCTAAATCCCCATGTAGACCTACCCAAAACCAAGGATTAGACTAGAACAAATGACTTAGATACCATCCTCTTATCATGGTTTCTCCAAGGGAATCATGTGTTCAAGGAACTTGAGGGAAGGATCCCAATTATATAATTTAGGGAAGGGATCAGGGTAATCAAGACCCTATTAAATAGAGGATCAAGAGCCCCCTCAACCACATTCATAAACAAGACTTGGGTCTCTTATGTATATTTCATAGTAGAAAAAAGCTCACCCCTCCCATTGGAGACTTGATTAGCATTCACCTAGGGTGATAATTTTTAGCCATCAAGAAAAAGTCTAGCAAATAATTCTTCATGATGCCTTGATGCCCTAATTTCTTCCATCAACTTCTCAGGCATAAAAAACTAGTCTCCTAAGGGCAGAACCACCATATCCCACCACTATTCAAAATTGCACATCTTTAAGTATATGAACCATATGTAATTCATCTATGAATTATATCTACCTAGCTCTATTGGAGGCTACTACAGGGTTCCCCATGCCTAGGATTCATCCATTGATCAAGAAATATGTAGCTATGATGGGTGATGTCTAGTTCTATCTAGACTACATAGTTATCAAAATTAAGGGAATCATGTCCTCACCATAAAAATCACCAATCAATGTGCCTATAAATTTGGTATAATAAGAAATTGCCTCTCAACTCATCAATTGTTTTGATGGAGTTTGTAAAGAGAAGAGAAAATGCCTTTTTCATCCCTTTCCTCTAATCATTAAAAGGGATATGATATAGGATTATAAGTAGGTAGAGATCATGTCCAAGCATAGGGACTTATTTGGGTTCCAATTAGATGAGATAAAAATGTGGGATCCCAAAAATATAGTAGGCAACTATTAGAATTCAAAATAGCTACCCAAGTTAGTCTATATACATCAAATCAGTGTACATGACTCCATCTATATCAAGGCAAATGACTTTAAATAAGTATTGATGAGGCTCAAGGGGTAAAATATTAAGCTTGAGAATAGGTTAACAAGTGATTATAAAACCAACAATAGAGGTATGGTATATGCATCCTCTCCAATATCATTTGCTACCTAGATCTTCTAGGCCACCCCAAGAGTAGCCTCAATTAGAATAGCCACAACCTCAAAGACAAATTAAATAAGGACATGGAAAGGAAAATATAGAAGAGAGACCTAGAGAGGGACCCTCATATTTAGCCTTACCCAAAAGGCCACCATATTTAGTTTAGTATTTGGACATGATTACCTTAGAGCCATATGAGATATTTGAAGGTACTCTCAAAGATCTTGCTGAGGCATATGACACTGATGATGAAGAATGGAAGATTGAAGAAAAATAAGAATAATTAGGGGAGCCTAGAGAAGATAAAGGGAAAGAAATTATTATTTATATAGTCTTAGTGTCACCTAAGGAGAAAAAAATGTAGAGTTAGCATTGGTCCCTATTGGACCAAAAAGGCCAAGATTGACCTTTACTCACCCCACTAGTGAAATTAATCTATTCAATGAGGAATTTTCCACCCATGGGCCAATCATACCTAATTGGTTTATCTATGGGAAATTTCACAAGATCCCCTCTTTTCCCTACACATGGGAATTAACAAAATCTATCAACATAGATGTACATGATGACATCAAGCCATGGATCAGGGCTATAATGAAGGAAGAAGAAGAAAGAAGAATTATGGCCACTACAAAACCATAAAGTAAGAAAATGGATGCTCTTGGAGCATAAAGAAGCATAGGAATTGAGGTACTATAACCTATAAAATTCATAGATCCAGTTACCATGGTGTAATTCAATCTAGAGATAGCTAGGTTAGAGAGGGTCACCACTAGAAAAGCCATGGTGGGAGTTGAAGAGTTCAACTTCTAGAAGGTTGAACCTTTTTTAGGTATGACTCTAGTTCAAGGAAAATATATAGGTGAACATCTAATCCATGAAGAGTATGTTGAGTTCCTAATTGAGGCCTAGTCAGCTCAAGTAAAGGCTAGGATTAGAGGAATGAAGTAAAGGATTCATAATTTGGAAAAGGAGAAGGAAAACCTGGAGACAAAGGCCATTTTATTAGTGCATAATGATATTTTAGATATGTTTGAAGCTTCTTTTTTTGATATGTTTAATTATATATATTCAATGAAGCTGAGACAAGATGCATTGAACCAAAAAAGTGAAGTAGCCAAAAGATTAATGGTAGAATGGTAAGAGGTGGAGACCAAGTTAAGGGATCTCATCAGTATATTGATTAGGAATAATATTCCTAAATTCAAAATTACTATCCTATCCCACTTAAATTCCAATTTGGGGATAGTGGTGGATAAAATATAAAGTATAAGTATTTGGTCAGTAGGCTTGGATAGACTCCTTAGGGATGACAAATAACTGATTGCCTAGATCAAGCAACTACTTGGCACCATATTGGCTAACCCTGCCAAGATCATTACCTTAGGAATTATTTATGATGTAGAGTATAAACACAAGGTTAATTTAATTATGTAATTAGTAAACAAACAAGAGTCATGGTTAGTCTGATAGAGATAATAGCAAAATCTTAGGCATGATCTTCATAGCTAAGGAAAAGATAACAGAGGCCAGGAGCATCAAGAAAGCTATGGCTAGGAATGATAGGGACTTTTATGATTTAGCTAATTATGAATATGTCTAATTTATAAATCCTCTTTTAGATTTATATCTAATCAAGGAACAACATCAAAATGATATGGAACTTCTACAGGATAAAGAAAGGAGTCCCAAAGCAATGGACCCACCTAGTAGTTAATATTCCTTTTGTAAAACATTGTAATATTTAAAAATATGGAATATTCTTTGTAAGGCATATGTTATTTTGTTAGTATATTACCCCTAGGTCAATCTAATTGTAAAAGATGAGTGTATTCTATAACTTTATAAGGAAGGACAACTATCCTTATCTTTTGTATAGTTGTATCTTGTAATTGACCAGTGTACTACCTTGTCTTTATATAAAAGGTAGTACTACCATGTTCCTAAGGGAGAGAAATTTTGAGAAAATTTATATACTTCAAGAAATTAATGAAATCAAGGAATTTTAAAAATATTGTCTATATTTAACGTGTTAATTTTTAACATAGATTCTTCTCTTAATTATTGATTTTAATGTTTAAGTTAGAATAGTTTCTTTGAATTCCAAATTTGCATCTGTGATACAGGGTTTGTAATTTATGCTTGTGATAAATTAGTTGAAGGATCATATATTTACTTCATTTTATTTTTTATATATTAAAATGTGTTAATGTTATTTGATTCTGATAACAAATCTTTAGATTCAAATCTAGCTCGTACTTGTATAGTTTCATATCATCCTTAGGAATATACCTAGTGTTTGGTGAAATTTGAGTTTTAATATTTTGCATCATATAGTGGTTAAATGTAGGTTCAGTTATAATTGAAATTTTGTCATGATATTTGAGTTCAAGATCAATAATCACTTATTTATTTTCTACCTTACCCTTCTCTTTGCTCCTTTTTTACACTAGATCACTATAGTTTATATTTCATTATCAATATCCATATAGATTAGTCTGTAGCTTAAACTGGACCATAATTCATTGAGTATTAACATAGATCATCTATAATTCATAAATAATGGACCATGATGGTTCCCAACCATCACTTATTATAAATTTTATGGAACATTCATAGATACCTCTACCACTATTTCACCATATGTGACATCAAGTTGCCATAACCTGCTACTAGTCCCTTAAGAGGACACTAACAATGTCCCAATTTTACTCTAAATTTCATATCTTAAAATAATGAGAACATATTTAGTTTATATGTTATTTCATCTATCCTTATTTGAATGAAGTCTTCATAAGAACCTCTATACCAAGAATCAGCCCATTGGTAAATAAATCCGTCAAAGCCATTGGAGATATATGGTTTTACTTAGATTGCATAGTCATCCAGATTGAGGGAACATAATGCACTCCATTGAGGTTACCAGTCCATGTTTTGAACAAGTTAGCTGAAAAAGACATTACATTTCAAATATGTAATGGTATAGATGGTTCTATCAAGGGAAATAAAAAAGGATTGCTACACATTCTACCCCTAGCTATGTGTAAGACCATATTCCAATATTAGAACAACATTAAAGATATTGTTAGACATAGAGTCCCCTACATAGACATAGAGTCCCCTACACATACATACATAAATACATACATACATACATACATACATACATACATACATATATATATATATATATATATATATATATATATATGTATGTATGTATGTATGTATGTAAATATATATATATATATATATATATATATATATATATATATATATATTTACATACATACATACATACATATATATATATATATATATATTTACATACATACACACACACACACACACACACACACACACACACACACACACACACACATATATATATATATATGTATATATATATAATGTAATTACACACACAAACACACACACACACACACACACACACACACACATTTGTATGTGTGTGTGTAATTACATTAGATATAGGATAAATAGTAGAAGATGCATTGAAAACATTGGCCAATGCCTATGGATCAGATGAATAAGTTGAACAAGTAGAAAAACCTCAGTCCCAAACTAATGTAAGGTCAAAGATAGAGAAGGATAAATGCAAATA
The DNA here is from genome assembly GCA_037957365.1 of Torreya grandis. Lineage (NCBI taxonomy): Eukaryota > Viridiplantae > Streptophyta > Pinopsida > Cupressales > Taxaceae > Torreya > Torreya grandis. Next base: position 146,534 of record JARHVA010005603.1, on the reverse strand, counting down.
GGTAGCATTGGAATTAGTTCCCATTGATCCCCTATAGAAAAGAAAAGTTGAACTAACCCAAGTTCCTATAAGACCAAATAAACCTAGAGTGACCTTCACCCACCCATTGAGTGAGGTCAATATTTTTATTGATGAAAATCCAATCCATGGGCTAGTCATTCCTAAGTGGTTTTTATATGGGAAGTTATAAAAGATACCAACTATACACCACTAATGGGGAATCACAAAGTTAGTAAACATTAATGTTCATGAAGAACTCAAACCTTGGATCTTGGAGCTGTAATGAAAAGAAGAAAAAAAAGATGACTTCCCTTAGGAGATCATATGGCACTCAAATGGATGCTCATAAAGCTTCAAGTGGAGTACATGTTGATTTTTATAGTCCAAAAGTGACCAAATCATTAGTTAAAGTCAAGTTTAACCCAAAGTCTACCAGCATGGAGAGAGTAATTGAGAAAAGGGCCATGGTAAGAGGTGAAGAGTTCACCTTTAAAAAGTTTGAACCATTTTTTAGCTTAACTCCAGTGGCTAGAAAAAAACCAAGGTAGGATAAAATATTTGAATAAAATATCCTCGAGGTCACTCAAGCTTAGATTGATCAATTATAGATAATGATCAAAAGTATCCTCTAGGAAAACAATAATCTAAAATAATTTGTTGTGTTTTCCATTCATGAGGACATGTTTAAGAAATTTGAGGATGCCATGGTAGGGCTATTTGAACTTTTGAAAATAACTAGAACAAAATAGATGGAAATAGAGATGCAAACCTCTAAGGCAATAGACCAAGTTGGCAAATGGAAAACTACAAGCTTCCAAGTGAAAGAACTAGTTATTGCTCTTTCTAAAAATTGAGTTTCAAGTTTTAAGACTATTAATAAGGAACATCTGAATACGGCCATGGCCATATTGGTGGACAAAATTGATGACCTGGATAACTTGTCTAAGAATATGGAAAGCCTTGATAAAGCTTTTAAGTAATTGGATAATTAAATGTCACATATCTTAGATACTTTAACCAAAGAACCCATATCCTTTAGCCCACTGGGTCTCATAGGAAATGAAATATTTAAACAAAGAACCTTTAATTCATGTAAGAGGTAAGAAAGTAGGGAGATTACCAAATAGCTGAGGGAAATAGAAAAATCATGGGTTCACTCATATCCTTTGAGGAGAAAATAGGAGATTTTAGGGACATCAAGAAAGCTATGGAAAATATTTTGAAGGACCCTAAGGACCTAGAATACCATGGGTAGGAGATTTTACTAAGGCTAGTGATTGATCTCTAGTTCATCAGTGACCAACACTATAGGCTAAGGATCCTTAAAAAAAACAAGTAGCAATATTAACCCAGGACCCCCTAGCCAGCTAAGAGTGTCCTATTCCATTTGAATTTTGGAATATTATTTATAAATGCACATGTATTTTGTTAGCACATTGCCTAGAGGTCAATTTATTTTATAAAGTTTACTGTATTTTAAGAAAACTTGTAAAAGGATAGTTGTCCTTATTTATACACTTATCAGTCAATACAAATGAGTGACATGCTTCCTTATGACCTATAAAAAGATAATTTTTGATTGTTAAAAAGTAGGGAGTTCTAAGAGCTAGAAACTACATTGTAACTTTTTAGAAATTTAATACAAGCAAGGAATACTATAAAGTTTATCTCAATTTGTCTGTGTGAATTTCCATCATGGATTTTCTCTTAATTTTCTATTCTAAGTCTTAGATTTGAATGGATTTTTTTAAATTCTAGACATGTATCTATAATACAGGGTTGCTAATTTTTGTAAATTCTAGATTAGCTAAATGTACATAAGTTTACTTCATTTCATTTTACTCTACATAAGGACATGATATTCTATTTTGTTGTATCATCAATTTTTTGTTGGGGATCAACCAATAATGATTACACTTGTGAAAGCAATAAACACGGAAATAAATCAGATAGATAAGTAACTAGAATGATAAATAGCACAGAACAAGAGATACAAGAAACCACCCTGAAAACTTGTATTAAAACTCTTTACAAAAGGAATACAATTGAAGAAACTTCTTTCTTCCACACCTCTCTCAGATGCACAAGATCTCTCTCTAGATCTCTATTCCTTAAGAGCTCTCTCTCTCAAGTACAATCAATTCCAACAACCTAGATTGATACAACTTTTGTACTGTCCTTCAAACATTCACAATGTTCTACTCATACAATTCAACATACTAAGCTAAGAAGATCTTTCCTACATATAGAATTAGGAAACTTGAGCATGCACTTACAACAAACAGTTAAGCCTCTTGAACACGGGCTCTAAAAACAATCTTGCTAATAATATAAACGCAAACTTAAGACTAAGACTTAAACTCATCATGCAAACACTCACTTCTGTCCTCAGAAATAGCATTCTGGACACACAGGTAACCGACGCCGGTTCCTACCTATTTGCCTGTGACCATCGTTGGCTGATCCTCTACCGACGCTGGCATTCCTCTAACTGCTCCTGATCGACGTCGGTCGCTCCTGACTGACACCGGTGACTTTGTAAACCTGAAACTATTTTAGTATGCTCCTTGGTGAAGCTTTTAGCTCCACACCCTAACAATCTCCCACTTGGAGATAAATAGCTGCACTAGTACCTATACAGCAACATCTTCTAGCTCCTCCATCTTCAACTCAATCATGAAGACCAACAGAAGTTGAATGAAGATTCAACTTCTCCTTAGTAACTGGCTTAGTTAACATGCTAGCAGGATTCCTATCTGTATGGATCTTCTCCAGCTTCAACTCACCATCTTCCAATACCTGTCGTATGAAGTGGTACCTTAGCTGTATGTGCTTGGTTCTTGAGTGAAAGGCTGAATTCTTAGCCAAATGGATTGCACTCTGACTGTCACTATACAATCTGCAACTCCCATGCTCCCTTCCAAGCTCTTCCATGAACCGTGTCATCCATATCATCTCTTTTCTAGCTTCTGTGGCTGCAATATACTCTGCTTCTGTAGTTGACAAGGCAACAACCTTCTGCAACTTTGATATCCAGCTAATTGCCATTCCACCTACAGTAAAAACATAACCTGTGGTGCTCCTCTTGCCATCCAAATCACCTGCCATATCTGAATCTACATAACCATGTAGAGAAGTATCTAAACCTCCATAGCACAAGTGTCTACTGGTGGTTCCTCTCAGATATCTAAGGATCCACTGAACTGCTTTCCAATGTTCCTTCCCTAGATTGGCCATATACTTACTTACAACTCCCACTGCTTGGGTAATATCCAGTCTAGTACACACCATTGCATACATCAAACTTCCTACTATGGAAGAATATGGAACCTTACTCATGTAATCTACCTCATCATGTGAATTAGGATATTGCTCTTTACTCAACTTAAAATGTCCAGCCAAAGGTGTGCTTACCGGTTTATCATCTTGCATATTGAACCGTTTCAACACCTTGTCCACATAATCCTCTTGAGACAATATCAACCTGTGATTTTTCCTGTCTCTCTTAATGCTCATGCCAAGGATTTTCTTTGCTGCTCCCAAATCCTTCATAACAAACATTTGATCTAATTTCACCTTAAGCTCAGAGATATCCTGCATGTGTGATCATGCAACCAGCATATCATCTACATACAACAATAGAATAATATATCTACCATTATCAAATCTCTTAAAATATACACAATGGTCAGATTGACACCTACTGTAGCCATGCTCAGTCATAAACCTGTCAAATTTCAAATACCATTGTCTAGGAGCTTGCTTGAGGCCATACAAGCTTTTCTTCAACCTGCACACTAACTTCTCCTTACCCTTGACCTCAAATCCTTCTGGCTATTCCATGTATATTTCCTCATCCAAATCTCCATGAAGAAATGTTGTCTTAACATCTAGCTGCTCAAGATGCAAATCCTCAAAAGCAACCAAAGACAATACAACCCGTATAGAAGTCATCTTAACAACAGGAGAAAAAACCTCACCAAAGTCAATACCTGGCTTTTGTGCAAATCCTTTCACTACCAATCTGGCCTTATATCTCATCTATTCATTCTCACCTTCCTTCAACCTATAGGTCCATATGTTCTTCAGTGTTCTCTTACCAGCTGGCAATTCAACCAAATCCCATGTTTGGTTCTCTCTCAAGGACTCCATCTCCTCAACCATGCCACACTCCCACTTACTCTTGGACTCCACCTGTAATGCTTCTTCAAAACTCTCTGGTTCTCCACCATCGGTTAGCAATAAATAGTATAAAGAAGGAGAATATCTAATTGGAGGCTTACTTACCCTTTCTGACCTCCTAATGGGTGTCTTAGACTCATTTTCAACACGCTGTCCACCCAAATTCTCTGACAGTGACCGACCTCGGCCACCTGTAGACCTGTTACTGGCCGACGCCGGTTCTTCCTGGCCAACATCGGTGCCTTTTCTGCCGACGTCGGTCTCTATATGACCGACATCAATTTTTTTACTGCCGACGCCGGTTCCTAACCTGCCGACGTCGGTCTCTATGTTTTCCTTTAAGTGATTATTTCTTTTTCCCATGAGCTCATTTTAGACCATTACTTCGTCCAATTCACCATTGCTCTGCCCAGATTGATTCAGCTTCCTTATCTGATCACTATACATCACTTTTTCATTGAAAACAACATCACGGCTCCTAATTACCTTGTTAGTTCCTAGATTCCAAAATCTAAAACCAAAATCATCTGAGCCATAGCCAATAAATGTGCACCTCATAGACTTAGCATCAAGCTTCTTTCTATTTTCCTTATCTACGTGCACAAAGGCTTCACAACCAAAAACTTTGAGATATGAGAGATCTACCTTTTTACCTGTCCATGCCTCTTCTAGAATTCCACCATCCAGAGCTGTAGAGGGTCCTCTATTAATCAGGTACACTGCGGTGTCAATAGCTTCTGCCCAAAACTCTAAGGGCAACCCAGCATGCAATCTCATACATCTTGCACGCTCCATGATTGTTATGTTCATCCTTTCAGCAATTCCATTCTGCTGAGGTGTCTTTGGAACCGTCCTTTGCCTACGGATTCCATGTGTATAATAATACCAGTTAAACTTAAGGCTACAGAACTCAACACCATTATCAGATCTCAAGCACTTCAATCTTCTACCTGTTTCATTCTCAACCATAGCTTTTCCAAATCTTAAAAGTCTCAAAAACATCATATTTATTTTTAATACAGTAGATCCATACCTTTCTTTTAGCATCATCTATGAACATAACATAGTACCGTGATCCTCCAATAGAGGCTACCTGAGCCGGTCCCCACACGTCTGTGTGAACAAGCTGTAACTTATGCCTTTTCTTAGTAGACCCAGTCTTGAGAAAACTAACCCTTTTCTATTTTCCAAATACACAATGCTCACAAAATTCTAGATCCATACTTTTCAAATCTGAAAGCATACCTTTAGACTTAAGAATTGACATCCCCTTCTCACTCATGTGGCCAAGCCTTGAGTGCCACAATTTAGCATCCACATCTGAAGTAGATAATACAGAAGGAGGTTTGTTAGAAACACAATTACACAAATAGAGAGTACCTTCTCTCTTACCTTTGGCCATAACAAGTGCACCCTTGGTCACCTTCCAAGATTCTACTGTGAGAGTTACTTTACAACCCTCATCCCCTAGCTTTCCTGCAGAAATCAAATTTCTCTTCAAGCTAGGAACATGCATCACATCTCTCAACACCCATGTGTTGCCATTCTGCATCTTTAGCTGCACTTTACCTTTGCCAATAATCTTACAAGGCTCATCATCCCCTAAGTACACTATTCCAAAATCTCCATGGATATAGTCACTAAAATATTCTCTATTAGGGGTAGCATGGAAAGATGCACCAGAATCTAATACCTAAGATTATATATTATTATGCAAAGAGAAAATTAGAGCATCTTGTGCAATACCTGCAACCTTTGCCTCTTCCTTTCCTTCGTGTTGATTGTCCTCCTTAGGATTTGACCAATAATTTCTACTTATGTGCCCCAACTTTCCATAGTTCCAGCATTGTGGCCTTCTGCCATTTCTGGATTTGGATCTGCCTCTTCCCTTAGACTTAGATCTTGATCTCCTCTTGCTCCTTTCTTTTTTCCTTCCCCTGCTCTCAAGATTTAAAGCATTCCTTGATGTTTCCTCTGTGCTTTTCCTGCGAATTTCCTCATTCAAGATAACACTAACAACATCCTCTAATTTTAAAATATTCGAAGCAAATACAGTATTAGAAACTGCCATTACCAAGCCATGCCAGCTTTCAGGCAAAGAACATAATATTAAAAGAGATTTTATTTCATCATCAAATACAATATTGACTGAACTTAACTGATTAACAATTCCATGGAAATCATTCAGGTGATTAGATACAGATCCACCTTCTTGCATATGCAAATTAAATAACTGCTTCATAAGATATACCTTATTAGAAGCGGAGGGTTTTTCATACAAATTTGCTAACGTAGTCATTAACTCTACCGTTGTTTTTTCCTGTGATAAATTGGATATCACAGTGGATGCTAGACTCGGTCTTATAGACCCCAGAGCCTTTCTGTCAAGAACTTCCCATTCTTCATCCTCCATGTCCTTGGGCTTCTTTGCAATCCCACCTGATGGTAAGTAAATATCTTTCTGATACAGATAGTCCTCTATCTGCATTCTCCAATGTTGATAGTTCTTGCCATTAAAATTTTCCATTCTCATCTTACTTTCTTCTGCCATTGCTTCTCCCACTCAAACAGAAATCCTTGCAGAAACCCCTGTGAGCAACCTGTAATCCAAACACACTACACAGATCTGAACCACCTGTTAGTGAACCTGAGCTCTGGTACCACTTGTTGGGGATCAACCAACAATGATTACACTTGTGAAAGCAATAAATGCGCAAATAAATCAGATAGATAAGTAACTAGAATGATAAATAACACAAAACAAGAGATACAAGAAACCACCCTGAAAACTTGTATTAAAACTCTTTACAAAAGGAATACAATTGAAGAAACTTCTTTCTTCCACACCTCTCTCAGATGCACAAGATCTCTCTCTAGATCTCTATTCCTTAAGAGCTCTCTCTCAAGTACAATCAATTCCAACAACCTAGATTGATACAACTTCTGTACTGTCCTTTAAACATTCACAATGTTCTACTCATACAATTCAACATACTAAGCTAAGAAGATCTTTCCTACATATAGAATTAGGAAACATGAGCATGCACTTACAACAAACAGTTAAGCCTCTTGAACAAGGGCTCTAAAAACAATCTTGCTAATAATAGAAATGCGAACTTAAGACTAAGACTTAAACTCATCATGCAAACACTCGCTTTTGTCCTCGGAAATAGCATTTTGGACACACAGGTAACTGACGCCGGTTCCTGCCTGTTTGCCTGTGACCGTCGTCGACCGATCCTCTACCGACACCGGCGTTCCTCTAACTACTCCTGACCGACGTCGGTCGCTCCTGACCGACGCTGGTGACTGTGTAAACCTGAAACTGTTTTAGTATGCTCCTTGGTGAAGCTTTTAGCTCCACACCCTAACAATTTTTAAATTAAATCTAGTTCCTACTTATACTCTTTCATATTATCCTTAGATACTAGCCTAGTATGTAATGGGATTCGAGTGTATTCTATTTCATGTTATACACTGGTTAAATGCATGTTTAATTAGAATTTAAACCTTGTCATAATGTTTGAGACAAAGATCAACAATCACATGCTATATTTCCACCCTACCTTTCCTTTTGCTTCTTTTTTTACCCAGATAATTGTAGCTTAAAATCATTATAAATATTCATTCTAGAATAGTTTTAGATTAGAGTTTGATCATAATTCACTAGTACTAACATAGATACTTCATACCTTGGAAAGATTATTAAGGACCAAGGTGGCTCCCAACCACCAATGAATATAAATGTTGTGGAATAGTCTTCGTGATCTACCTCTATTTCACCAAGGATGATCTAATTATCACAACCTACAACTCATACTTTGAACTCCTTAAGTTCTAAAATTAGAAGATTTATTTAAACACTAAGAGCACTAGTGATACACATAGAGGCATAAATAATAGGGTTAATGATATATAAATGATAGGGTACGAGGGTGAATATTAGATCTAAAGTAGGGAAATTAATGTGATAAACTTAAATGTACCATATGTTGAATCTATTAAACTAAGATAGGATATTAATGAGAAGTATAAGTATTCTAGATATATAAATGACATAAAATGAGGTAATTATTTGGTTTTGATCCTAACATAATTTTGGATTTGGAATAAGTAGAAAGAATGCAAGAAGACAAATCTAGAATAATCATCAAATTTTAGATCTAGTATCTTTAGCTCCCTAGATAGTTGTATCAACTTAAGACAGTTGCATTAATGTTATTTCCTATATTTGATGAAAGTGTCCAATATGAAATATATACTAAACTAAGATGTGACAACATGGATGTTTATGGGTTTGGTTTCACCTTTACTTTGGTGATTTCATATCTGGGTCATGGATTGTCACTCCTGGTTAAATGTCAAAACCCTAGATTTCCATACTAAATGTAACCTTTGGTAAAAATAGGTTAGAGAGAACATGGTATAGATCTAACCCATAATGACCCCATTATCAAATGGAATTATCTAGAAGAGGGATTTAGACTAATGTAGTTCTCCCTTATGTGTGAATAATGCAATGTGTAAAGAAAGCACAATAGTGACCCAACTTGTAACTTGGAAAATATGACCTTATGATTGATCCTTTAATACTTTATCCCTTTATCTAGGATATTATTTTTAATGATATCACAATAGGGTAGAATAGAAAAGTTTTTGATAACTTGAGTGTAATTTTGGTTTGATCATTAGGTGAAGAATGAATGAGGGTTGATATTATATTTATACCAATCTTATCAGGAGATAGCTTGCATTAAATAACTTAGGTAGACCATTATGATATGTTTAAGTTGGAAATTGGATGACTTTAAGGAACTAGATGCTTACATTAAGGCAAGATAGTAATGTCGATGATACAGTTTTTCCTAGATGTTAGTGTCTATGTAATAAGAGAGTATGCACATGCTCAAAACTTGTAGAGGTGTAATATAAGTACATTTTAAAAATTCAAGAAATATGGAATGTTTGTGTCAACAATATAAGGTTGGTCAAAATATAACATGGGCCAAGGGGCATAAGATAGAGAAAATGTGAGGATTGTAAAAGTAAGGAACATGTAGAACTAAGAGGAATAGCCAATGTATAAGTTTTACAAGTGTAAAAGACTAAGGTTCTACATAATCACAATATATCATCTACATTTCCCCCACCCCTTTAATCTAGTAATTAAATTTCTAGTTTAAATGAAATGAATAAGTACATGGGTGTATATTCATACCTTATCTTTACATCAGTTGAATTTGAGTGCTTTGATGGATTTGATTTTGATTACTTTACTGGTAATTAACCTGCAACCAAGAACATGTTATAATGTATAATCAATGCATATAATCTAGGTCAAAAGTACTTGAAATAGATTTAAATTAAAAGAGAGAGGTTTAGGAATACACCTATGTATCAATGTAACTATCTTGCCTAATTAGAATTTTTTTTACAAAATATGTATCATTGTAAGGCTCTAAAACTGAGATAGGATAAATATAGATAAATCTTTAAATTTCATATATCCAAGGAGATAGAGAGAGAGATACACTATGAAAAGCACATGTCCCTAATTTGGAGAAAAATGTATTTCCACCTAGTAGTTAAGATTAGCTTAACTGTGTAACCCATTGATACTTATAACCTAGTGAGTTTGGATGATTAGGTCAAAAATAAAAACTTGGAAATATTTAGTGATTTAATCACCTTAACCATACCAATAGGTGAACCAACTACTATCGTAGATTGGCTCGCTAAATTCCATAAAATTTTGTGGGGTATTAGTTTGTGCAATAGTTTTAGAATATGAAATTGATTTGTATTTTTTAAAATTGGGCACATGTTACATAAAATATACACCATAGATATGTCTCATGTTGAAACTATATATAACAATGTTACCATGTATATAATTCTATCATAAATGTGTATCAAAATCATATAAATGTGTGCTTTGTCCAATTTGGATAACTGTGTAAATGTGAAGGACAAGCTTCCAAAGCATGTCCCCACTATATATAGATAAATATGAAACAAATATAAGTATCAATGTCGATTACATGTTTCAAAAACATGCCTTCATTATAAACTAGAGATGTTAAATACTGATTAGGTGTGGATAACATGTTTCTAAATCATCCCCACACTGAATATGTGAATTGATATAAGTACTATACTGAGTGGATGTGGAGGAAATTCTTCCAAAGCATGCCCTCATTGAATTTAAAAATTATAAATCTATGGAATCCATGTCCATATTACATTCCCCCACTAAATCTAAAAACTATTATAAGTATTGAATACTAAATAAATGTGGAGAATATGATTCCAAATCATACCCCCATTAAATTTAAGAACTATTGAAAGTGTGGAGAACATGCTTCCCGAACATGCCTCCAATAATATGCCCCCCTACATTGTGGTGATGGAAAATAGTACGTAGAAGTTACCTCACCTTAAAATGGTAAGACAACTATAAAATTTGTGAATGGAACCATGTAGCATATAGAATGAAACACGTCTATTTAAATGTATAATTGAAATACATATAACTAATGTAATCACATGCAAACCTAAGATGTATGATAAATATCATGGAAATATCTAAATAATAATGATATAATCTCAATAATAAAATAAACACACACACAAGATCACTCAAAAGTACATCAAAAATTAATGGTCTAAGGAGACCACAAATAATGGGCATGTTATAATGAAATAAAATTTATTGCACATGACTTAGTCAAATATCCACACATAAAGGAATGACATATCAAATATCCATACAATAATCAGTGACATATTCAAATGTCTAAGAAGGAAAACATAGGCACATGAGCCACATACAATGGAGCATATTCAAATGCTTGAACAAACAATACAATAGTAAGGAAAAACACTCAAGGAAGTGTGTAAAGGAAGCACATAAGCAACAAACATAAACATGCCATAGTGGCCCATGGATCTAATGTGTTGGAAAACAATGTAAGTAAATAGTATATCAAGTACCATGCATAATATAAAAGTACGGATAAGGCATGTGTAAGTAAATATGTAAGCTCAAACATGAAAATGTAGAGTGATCATCAAATCATATAACTTGTGTGTATCAAGATAATAGAAGATGGATGTGATAAACATCTTGGTAATGTGAATAGAGGTAAGGCCCAACACACATAAGTATATCATGTATCTATGCATGACTGTATGTGTGTATGTAGGAGTGAATGATATACTATTTTTCAACATGAAACTAACACATATATGCCAAGGAGCCAATAAAACATGTAGGTGTCAGAAATGTTTTTTTTTTTTTTTTTTTTTTTTCATATTTTACAATTTTTTGGTATTTTTGAGGATGAAGAAAGATCATACTATAATTCCATATAATGGATGGTCATAGATATCTCCCCCACTATGAACCTTAGAACCTTAAGTTGGATCCTTTACATTTTTTTATCAAGATTAGATAGGTTGAAAAGGGACATAGCATGTTCCTTCTCACTTTTTACATGTGTATTAGAAGATGCAATGTTATCATTTGAAAGATGTATTAATTTTCATTCATGAGGAAAGTAAAAACCTTGTTGGTTTTGGTCATTTTTTTCTCCCATTTACTATATCCAAAGAGTTCCAATTGTAAATACTTATGGAGGTGTGATAGGCATAACCCATAATTATGTTTGAATCACTTTAGGACCATAAGTGATTGGTATTGTTATGTTTCCCAATGAGTCTTTCCAACCTTATTTATTTTTTAAGTTTTTTACATTGGATTATGGAATCCTTAGTTAGGTAGATAGGGTTAAGGATATAAAAATTATAGGACACAAGGGTGAATATCATATCTATACTAGGATAATTAATGTGCTAAACTCAAATGTATCATATGTTCAATTTATTAAACTAAGATAAGTTATTAATGAAAAGTGTATATATATATATATATACACATACATATATATATATATATATATATATATATATATATATACATACATATATATATATATATACATACATATATATATATATATATATATATATATATATATATATATATATATGAGGTACCTAACTAGATTTAATGATAAAAAAGTGTTGGATATAAAATAGGCAAAAAGGTTGCAGAAAGACATTTTTATAATAGTCATCAAATTCTAGATTCTGTGCCTTTGTCTCTTTAGATAGTTACATCATCTTGGGATAGTTGCATCGATGTTATTATATAAATTCAATTCTAGTGTCTTGTATGGAGTATCTATTAACATAGGATGTGACCACTTGGATGATTTCAATTTTTGCTTCACCTTCACTTTGGTTAATTCAAATCTAGGTTATGGACTGTCACTCTTGGTGAAATGGAAAAACCCTAGATTTCCATTTTTAATTTGACCTTGGGGAAAAAAGGGTTAGTTCACACATAATATCAAGATCATCTGTAATGACCCCAGTATTAAAGGATACCACATACATATCTAATACTCTAGAAGAGGACATCAAGCTCATGTAGTTTTCCCCTACATGTTGGCTTATTTGTGAATCATGTAATGTGTGTAAAGCAAGTAAAATAGTTACCTATCTTATAACTTGGTAAATAATACCTTATGAATTCTCCTTTAGTACTTTAAACATATATTTGGTTTTTTCCTTTGATTGATATCATAATAGGGTAGATTAGAAAAGATTTAGGTAATTTGAGTGCTTCTTGTTGGGATTAGTTTTCACATTATGTGAAAATAGGTATTTACAGAGAAGGTAAATAGTAACTGGTTAATTTATCAAGAAGTAAATTTAGTTACAAGGTGGTTATAACCATATTGTTAATATGACAAGTTGGAATATTATATTGTTGTGATATATTATTATTTACTATAACAATATATCATAATAGGTTTTCTTTATTTATAATATTTGGATTTCAAATAATATTAGAGAAGTTATAAGATGATATTCTTATATAGTTATATTTTGTACCAAATTAATTAATTAGAGTGTGAGAATTAATGATAAGGAAAAATATTTTGTGTTGAAGAATTTGTCTATGTGTTCATCTCAATCTTTCAGTGCATGAGATAATTATTTGCATATTGGCTCTTTGAATCCATAACAGTGGTATCAGAGCAAGTGGTTTTAGCCATGAGAGTATTTAGAGGAAGCCATACCCTTATTTGAGAAATATATGTCTAACTTTGTGGAGAATATTAAGGCTTGACATGTTATTGTGTGTGATTCAACAAAGTTACATCTCTGTGCAAATTGGATGTATTCTAATCTATTAACTCCATTTATATTACCCATGCATTGGCTATGTGCTCATTTATCATTGCATTGAGAGGTTTAATATATAAAAGTAGGAGATCATTGTATTGAATCATCAATTTTGGATTAGAAATATTTTTTCCATTGAATCACTATATTTTAGTTTTATCTAGCTCTATGAGCTTGAATTTGTGAAAATAGAACATAATCTCCAACATGGTAGAAATAACGCCTTGGTAGATTCATGTAGAATTTAGTCTAAGTGCCATTTTTAATAGAATAAGCATGCATGAAAATACATTTATATGAATCTAAACATTTATTTGGAGAGTTGAGTGCAAGCATTACATATGTAGATTTGAGTTATGTCAAGCTCTATCATCAATCAACAATTTACCATACAGCCTAGGACGACATAGTATTTTATTAAGATATCTATTTTGGATGCACTTAAATACATCATAATATATTTAATGGACAAAACCAAGCTTTCTACATTAATGTATTAAATCAAAAATATATATTGTGCTACTATTTTCAAAGCATCTAGAATACCTACCAATGTTTTTTATCATCATAACATGAGATTTTTCACACAACAAGAAGTTCCCTAGATTTACATCCCACCTCTAAACAAAAGCTGATACTTTAATTTACAAGGTATTTTACATAGACGTGTCAATTGTTTTTTAAGTTCAATTGATTGGTTTTTATTATTAGGTTTAAGAATTGTGTATTGTCAAAAGTAAAGAGTCTTTCATAGGTGAGTTTTATTTATTTCAATAATAATTTTGAAGTGTCATTTAAGTAGAAAGGTTTTATTAAGTGCTTTTATGATGTCATAGTTAATGATTTATTTATTATTTGGAGTATTTAAATAGTAATAGGTTAATATGGTATCAATTTAAAAAAGTAATTAAATAAGATTACTTTTAAATTTTTGTGTTTAAAGTCTTTTTATTATGTGTCAATATTTTGACATGAAGTCTATTTAGAGTCAAAATAAAAAATTCTTAAAATGTCAAAAGTCATAATAGTTGTTTATTATCATATAGATAAAAATGGTAATTTTTATGTCAAAGTGTCAAAAATATGTCAAGAGTCATTTTTATGTTGAAAAATTCAAAGTCAAGAGTTAGAGTCAATTTTTTTTAAACAAATTGCCTTACAGAGGCATTTTCACTTGTACATGATATTTGCATCGTGGGGGGCATTTCCATCAAAAAAATCATCTACCTGAGCTACATTGACATACCATTTGAGTGAGCAGTGATATACTTGAGGCTAAAAGATACATGGAGGAAGGAGGTATTTTAGTGACCTCTCATCAGTCACCAATTATGGGGCCACATCAATGTTTTGGTGACTTGTGTGTGTGTGTGTATTTAATTTACACTATGTGTTTTTTAGAATAATAATAAAATAATAATGCATGTTCATGATATGTAATTTATGTGAAAATTCCAAACATTATTCTCTAAGGTGAAAACATTGTGAAAGGACAAAAGCACCAATGTAAGTTAGTTCATAGATCTTGAAAGGGTTTGTGGTAGATCTAAAAAACATAAGAGATGAACAATGTTTTGGTAATAGTTAAGAGAGAAGCTCCTATAGATATTTTGTAACTACCTTACTGCTTTATGGAGATTACCCTTAGTGACACATCCATTACAGTTATGTAATGCAAATGTGAGATGTGTTCATGTGCAATAAAATTATGTCAGTAGTATGCAGACTTTGAGTATACAGTAGCATATAATTCTATTCATGCCAATTATTGGAGGTAAATGGTGTTCCTGTTCATGTCATGGTTTATGGTAAACCTATAAAACCATGGGAGGAGTGAGTCTCTCTCTATATCAAGGTCATGATATAAATAAGACATGCTATAATGGGTGAGCATACTAAAGATAAGAGTGTGTATATTTTTTCACCATATAAAAACTATGGGGGAATATTAGGATTAGTTTTCACATTATGTGAAAATAGGTATTTACAGAGAAGGTAAACAGTAACTAGTTAATTTATCAAGAGGTAAATATTAGTCACAGGGTGGTTATAACAATATGTTTAATATGGTGGGTCGGGGGGTGTAATCGGTTGGTCGGGTACTTTCATTGCGGCTCTGCCTATCAGTGTTCAAGTCCCCCACTGGCCCCGTGGTACCGATATTAGTTGTGTCTAGCCAGTGGCACCGGTCATGTTAAAAAGTTTACCCGGCTTTGAATAAAGTGAAAAAAATATGTTTAATATGGTAAATTATAACATTCTATTATTATGATATATTGTTATTTGTTATAACAATATATCATAATAGGTTTGCTTATTTATAGGATTCGGGTTTGAGAGAATATTGGAGAAATTATAGGATGTTATTCTTATATAGTTGTATTATGTCTCAAATGACTTAAAAAATTATGAGAATTAATGAGAAGACAAAATATTTTGTGTTGAAGAATTTGTCATGTGTACATCTTAATATTTCAGTGCATGAGATAATTATTTGTGTATTGGCTCTTTGAATCCACAACACTTCTTGATTTCTCTTTGTGTATGATTTATAGGTAAGGAATGAATGAGGGTTGACATTATATTTATACCAATCTTATCGGTAGATAAATCACATTAAATAACTTAGGCTAACCATTATGATATGTTTCATCTATATATATGTATGTATGTATGTATGTATGTAGAGAGAGAGAGAGAGAGAGAGAGAGAGAGAGAGAGAGAGAGAGAGAGAGAGAGAGAGAGAGAGAGAGAGAAGAGAGAGAGAGAGAGAGAGAGAGAGAGAGAGAGAGAGGAGAGAGAGAGAGAGGATAGAGAGAGAGAGAGAGAGAGAGAGAGAGAGAGAGAGAGAGAGAGAGAGAGAGAGAGAGTAGAGAGAGATTATAAGGCACATGCCCCCAACTTTGGATCAAAAGTGATTTTCCACATGGTAGTTAAGATTAGCTCAATTATTCAACCCAATGATATTTATAAACTAGTGCGCCCACTATATGTTGAGTAATATGAAAATTAAATAAGTGATAATATGGATAACATGTTTCCAAAAAATGCCCCCACTTGGATCTAGAGATGTTTATTACTAAATAAATGTAGATAATATGCTTCCTAGGCATGCCGCCATTAATTTTGAAACTATGAATGTGTGAGAGACATGCCTATATGGCATTCTACCATTGAATCTAAAATATGATATAAGTACCACATAATTAATTTTGGAGAACATGCTTCCAAATCATGTCACCATTATAATTTGGTAACTATTCCAAGTGTGGAGAACATGATTCCCAAGCATGCCCCCCTGTTGAGGCAAGGGAAAAATAGGAACTAGGAGTTACCTCCCCTTAAAAGGGTAAGACAAATGAAAAATATGTAAATGTGACCATGTGGCATATGGGAGGAACATGTTTAGGTAAATGTATCATTGAAGTATGTAGAACTATTGTGATCACATCAAGGCCTAAAAGGAATAAATGAGTTTTTATCATTATTAGGATCAAACTCATAACCAATAAAAAGTAATTAGAATGTGTTTTTTTGTCTTGAATAAGTGGATTTTGAATAAGTGGGTGCCAAATAAATGGTTTCTGAATACATGGTATGAAAATTTTAGTATCTTTATATGAAAAACTAACTGAACCATAGGTTGTAGGTTCATTCTTGGAAATAGTTTTTTCTTGTTTATTTTCATCAATGGCAACCCATGGGATATAAACTAGAATTTTTTTTCACATCTTATCTTGATCATTATAAAATATGCATTTTGATCATTTTGTAACATTACCATTCGGGACTAGTCTTTCAAATTTTATCTATTTAGATCATTCTATGGAATATTTGGTATGTCTTTTGGAGAAATTGGAACATTGGAAACTTGCACATCATGTGAAGGATAATCCACCTTTAGTGATGTATATTCTGACATATTTACTTTTAGATAATTTATCATTTGTATCTTTATTTTTAGTGAAAAAAAGAATTTATATGGTGGCTATGCATTTTATGATAATCACAGTAATATTTATATTTTCATATAAGATGCATAGGAGATGATTTGACCAAATCATTTATATTAATATCCATTAAAATCTCACTTGACATCTTGGTGGTATTTTGTTCACTTGAGGAATCATTATAATTAGGTGACTCTAGTTAAGTTTATAGAAATTATATGGCATAAGGGTGAATATCACATCTATAGTAGGCCAATTAATGTATAAAATTTAGATGTACCATATGTTAAATTTATTAAACTAAGATAGGATATTAATGGAAGGTATAACTATAATAGATATATAAATGACATAAAATGAGGTACTTAGTTAATTTTGATGATAACACAATGTTGGATATGGAATGAGTAAAATGTAGGTGGGAAGACAAATCTATAATAGTTTTTAGATTATGGATCTAGTATCTTTGATTCCCTAGACAATTGTGTCAGCATGGGATAATTGTCTTGATGCTACTATCTAGTTCAATGCTAGTGTCATTTATGGAATATATACTAAAAAATATGAAACCACCTAGATGATTCTTAGTTTGGATTCACCTTTAATTTAGTGTATTCAAATCTACGTCATGGACTAGTGCTCCTGGTGAAATGGTAAAACCCTATCATTCCATATTTAATGTGACCTTGGGGAAAAATGTGTTAGCAGGCACATAGAGTTGATGTGACCCATAATTACCATAATTCAAAAGTTTTATTCCTATATATCTAATACTCTATAAGAGGACCTTAGACTCATGTAGTTATCCCCTATGTATTATCTTGTGTGTTAATCATGAAATATGTGTAAAGAAAGTATAATAGTGACCTAGATTTTAACATGGAAAATATGACCTTATGATTACTTATTTAGTACTTCAAACCTATAGCTAGGATATTCCTTTGAATGATATCAAAATAAGGTACAATAGTAAAGATTTTGCTAATTTGAGTGCTTTTTTAGTGTTCTTTTTATTTGATTTCTAGGTGAGGAATGAATTAAGGTTGATATTGTATTTATACCAATTTTATCAAGAGATAAACCACATTATATCACTTAGTCCAACATTTTTAATATGTTTCATTTGTAAATTAGATGAATTTAGGGCATTAGACACTTGCATCAGGGTAGGATAGTAATGTCAATGATATTGTCTTTCTCAAATGTTAGTTTTTAAGGAAAAAGAGAGCATGTACAGGCTCAAAACTTGTAGAGAAATAACATAAGTATATTTTAAGCATTATGGGCAAGATGGGATGTCTACATCATCAATATATGATAGTTGGACTAAGAAATATGTAATAGGGCATAATATAGAATATATATAAGGCTTATAAAAGCAAGACATGTATAACTAAGAGGAATAATTGAGGTCTAAGTTGGATAAGTGTACAAGACTAAGGTTTTATATAATCACAAAACATCATCTACATTCCCCCAACTTTAATCTAGTAATGAAATTGCTAGTTTAAAAGATAGGAATAAGTACCTAAGTGTGTATACACACCTTATCTTTTCTTTAGTTGAATTTGAATGATTTGATGGTGACAGACCTTCAAATAAGAGCATGTTATTGTGTATAATTATTTCAAATAATTTAGGTCAAAATTACTTGAAATAGATTGAAATTAAAAGAGTAAGGTTTAAGAGTACACCTGTGTGTCGATGTAACCACCTTGACCATTGGAAAGTTATTTTAAAAAAGATGTATCATTATAAGGATCTAAAAATAATATTAAGATAAATATAGATAAATATTTAAAGTGTATATATTCAAGTAAATAGAGGGATAGGTTGGAAGGCACATGCCCCCAACTTTGGAGTAAAAGTGAGTTTCTACCTAGTAGTTGACATTAGCTCAACTGTGCAACCCAATTATACTAATAACTTGGTTAATTTTTATGATCAAGTCCAAACTAAAAAACTTTGAAATGTTGACTGATTTAATCACATCAACCATATGAAAAGGTGAACCAACTACTATAGTAGACTAGTTGGCTAAAGTCCATAAAATTCCATTGGGTATTAGTGTGTGAAATAATTTTGAAATCTAAAATTGATTTGGATTTTTTAAATATTAGGAACATTTTTCATATCATATGCACCTTATATATTTATCATGTTTAAATTGTGTATAACAATGGTACCATGTATATAATTCTGCCATAATTGTGAATTTGAATCATATAGCTATGTGGTTTGGCCAATTTGAATAACTATGTAAGTGTGAAGTATTTGATTTAAAATCATGGAACTACTATATATGGATAAATATTAAACTAATATTATTACCAATTTGGAGGACATGCTTCCAAAACATGCCCCCACTATAAACTAGATATGTTGAATTATGATCAGTTATGAAAAAACATGATTCTAAAGCATGCCCCCACTGATTTTTTGAATTGATATAAGTACCATAATAAATTAATGTGGTGAACATGCTTCAAAACCTTAACACCCACTAAATATGAAAATTGTGAATGTGTGTAAACCATGTCCATATTACATTCCCCCACTAAATCTACAAACTAGTATAAGTAGTAAATACTAAATAAATGTGTAGAACAGGATTCCAAAGCATGCCCTAATAAAATTTGAGAACTGTGAAAAGTGTGGAGAAAATTATTCCCAAGCATTCACCCACTAATATTCCCCCCATTTAAGGTAATGGAAAAATATTACCTAGAATTTACCTCAACTAAAAAGGGTAAGATAACTATTAAATTTGTGAATATAACCATGTAACATAGAGAAGGAAACATGTATAGGTAAATGTATCATTGAATTTCCTAGAAGCAATTTGATCACATGTAAGCCTAATATCTATGATAAATATCATGTAAATGTCTAGATAATAATATTATAATCTCAACAAGAAAACAAGCACATATATAAGATCACTTAAAAGCAAGTAAAAAAGCAATGGTCTAAGGAGACCGCAAACAAGGGGCATATTCATATGGCACAAAATTGAATGGACATGACTTAGTAAAATGTCCACAAAATCAAAGAATGACATATTCAAATGTCCATACAAAAATCAATGATATATTTAAATGTCCAATAAGTAAAACATAGGAATAGGGGAATAATACAATGGAACATATTCAAATGCTAAAAAAATAAGACAATAGCAAGGCAAAATACTAAAGGAAATGTATAAAGTAATTTTTTTAAGAAACCAACATAAACATGTCATAGTGTCCCATGGATCAAATGTACAAAAAATTTAAAGTACATAGCATATCAAGTACTATGTGAAAGATATAAGTATGGATAAGGCATGTGTAAGTACATATATAAGCTCAGACATGAAAATGTAGAGTGATCATCAAATCATATAACCTGTGTGTATCAAGATCATAGAATATAGATGATCCCAACATCCTAGTGATGTGAGTAGAGTTAAATACCAACACCCATAAGTGTATCATATATCTATGTATTCATTTATATGTGTATGTAAGAGTAAATGATATGTCAGTCCTTAACATGAAACTCACATGTAGATACCAAGGAGTCAATACAACATGTATGTGCTGAAAACGTTTTTTAGATTTTTGCATGTTTTTTATTTTTTAGGTATTTTTGGAGAGACTAGATATCCTATGATATCATCTAAATAATTATCATAGGTATCTCCCCATTCAAATCCTAGTGCAATAAAAAAAATTTATTGCCAAGGACCATCTATAGGTGACATATATGTCATTGTATTATTTGTGATGCTCAATGTATGTATAATAGGACTTTGAGATCATGAAGTACCAATAGAAGGAATAAGGGTTCTTAAAACCCATATCTATGTACTGTGTGGTTTCTTTGTAATATAAATAATAGGAACATGTTTAGGTGCTTTGGATATCTATATATGGTGCATATAATATGAGGATTTTATGGAACCCACCATCTGTCTCTGATGTAAGGGTCTCTGAAGTATTGGCTGCCTAGTAAAGGGGATTGGTTTTTGATTTCCTTTTTTTAGTGGATTAACCTTAATGAATTGATAATTAATTGTCTGGGTATGAATTTCTCTTGTTTAATAGGATGATTAAATGGAATATTAGAAACTATAATTACCTAATTAGTATGAATTCATTTAATACCCCCATGCATTGTATAAGGTACTAATCAAAGATTATGTACCCAAGGTCATACTAACAATATTTTAAAGACACCTATATAAGGTATAACTAATAAATTAGTAACCATATGTGTGTTACCGACTTGTAAAGGTATATCAATCTTACCAAGAACCTTCTGGGAGGTCCCATCAAATACTCTAACTAATATAGTAAAAGGGCGTAAATCATGATGAGTATAACCCAAATGCATAAGTAATGTCATGGTGTAAAAAATTTCACTTGAAACATTATTAATAATAAAAATACATATGGGGTGTTTATCAACGTATGCTCTAATTAATAGAGAATGAAGATTAGATTGGTCATCCTTAATTTTACTATCATCAAATACAATGGCAAGTTTCTAAACCATATGAGGTATATGTCACTTGTAAGTACCAATAACCACATATAATGGGTGTCCATAATATGGAGGAGGATTTACATTAAATTCCATTTGAAATTTTGGTTCTTTATTAGAATGGTTTTACGAAGGATTGTTAAATATCTTCCATTTATGATGATCACTAGGTTGTAAACCTAATTCCTTTGGAGGATCATCAAATGTAATATGTTGGTCATCACTGAGGTCATGTATCGTATTATTTAAGGTAAATTATCTATTCATAAAATTCCCAAGGACTTGGTGATAGTTTCAGTAAACATTTCATTATATCATTTTGGTAGAGATCTATTTACATCAACCTCTATGGGAAGAGGTAGAAATATAAGCAAACACTCTAGTAATTATAAGAGTAATTAAGTTGGAGGCTCAAGTAAACATTTAAATTATCTCCTTGGTAAATTTTATGGGATAATATTATTAGGTAATTGTACAATTATGTTAAGCATGGTGGTAATTTCCTTTTTAGGCTTAGGAGGTTTTACCTTATAACTTGGTTTGATTATAAATTTTGTACTAAATGTAGATGCAGTTGGTGTGTTTATTGCTTACTTGATTTTATTCAATGGAATAAGTTTATTTTCATGATCCCATAACACATGGTACAAGTCATATCAATATTGAAACTTTTTGAAAACATTATACTCATATAAAGGAGTAAAAAAACTTTACTTGAATATGTCTTGTAACTCTTTGTCTACCATAAGATTAGTCATTTTGGCTAGCATTGTATTATATCTCAAGACATATTCACTTATTAGTTCAATGGTTAATTGTTTTATCTTTATAATTTGATCATAATAAACCTTTTTGTAATGTTAATATAAAGTTGTGCCAAGAACTAATCTTCAAGAGGTTTGAATGCTTTCATAGATTAGAGAGGTAAGTCATAAAACAACCTCAAATCATAGTATTTGAGGCTCTTTGGAAATAATTTGGTCAAAATTTTATCATTTGAATCATAATCAAGGCATGTTTCATAGAAGGTTTGAAGATGTTTTTTAGGATTATCCTTGTTATCATAAAATGTGAACTTAGGTGTAACAAATTTAGTTGGCAAAGGGTGAAAATAGATCTTGAGTGTAAGAGGGTTATAAAACACATCTTTTGAATCTATAGCATGTGAACACTTTTAATCCCTTATTTCAATGTTTGTAAGCTTATCTTGTAAGGTATTAATGACTTGGAGTGAATGAACTATAGGCCCATTGGGATTTTGATTATAAATTTTAGTAGTCACCATAAGGAATGGAAACATTTTTTGATTAATAATAGGCATTGAAACTAGTAATTGTGTTGAAACAATGGGTAAGTTCATAATAGATGTGTTAATAGTAGTTTTAGGAAACAAAGGTTGAAATAAATAATCCATGCCCCTATTAGATGTATTGAGTTATAATGTGTTCAAGGGGAAGGATGTATCCACTATTT
This sequence comes from Torreya grandis, assembly GCA_037957365.1. Classification (NCBI taxonomy): domain Eukaryota; kingdom Viridiplantae; phylum Streptophyta; class Pinopsida; order Cupressales; family Taxaceae; genus Torreya; species Torreya grandis. The sequence goes on along the minus strand of JARHVA010005603.1, from coordinate 123,147 downwards.
TTTTTTTTGTATTTTTATCTTCAAGTATAGTTTTTAAGATTTTATCAGGATCATTAGGGTTTTTTCAAATGCACTCCTACATCTAAAACATGTCAATTAATGTGAAAAAAATTAATCTACAATAGGTTTAAATGTTTTCATGTTTTTGAGAGTTAATTCATAAAACCACACCAAATCATAATCCTTAATTAATGTAGATAGAAAAGTTTTTGGTAACTTGAGCACTTATTGAGTGTTCTTTTGGTTTGATTGCTAGGTGATGAATGAATTAGGGTTGATATTATATTTATACAAATAATATTAGGAGATAACTCACACTAAATCATTTAGCTCAACCATTATAATACATTTCATTTTAAAATTAGAAGAATTTAGGGTATTGGACACTTGCGTCAGGGTAAGATAGTACCATTGACACTACTTTCTAAGATGGATATTAGTGTGTAAGTAGTAGGAGAGCAGGCATAGGCTCAACAATTTTAGAGGTGTAAGATAAGTATATTTTAAGAATTCTAAGCAAGATTTGATGTATGTGTCATCAATATAAGGCTCTTTAGACTAAGATATAGTCTAAGTGTCACAAGATAGATTATATGTGAGGCTTGTGGAAGCAAGGCATGTGTAGAACTAAAAGGAACAACCAAAGTCTGAGTTTGCCAAGTGTATAAGAATGAGGTGATATATAATCACAAAATATCATGTACATATAAATATTGGATATGTAATGGACCAATTTTTTTTAAAATTAGATGTACCATATGTTAAATTTACTAAACTAAGATAAGATATTAATAAAAAGTGCAACTATGCTAGTTATAGAAATGGCATAAAATGAGGTACTTAGTTAGTTCTAATGATAATATAATGATAAATATGGAATAGGTATAAATAATTTTGGAAGATAGTTCTTAAATAGTCATTAGATTACAAATCCAGTGCCTCTTGCTCTCTAGATAGTTATGTTATCCTATGATGGTTATGTTGATGTTACTATCTAGGTTTGATGCTAGTGTCATGTATAAAATATCTAATGAAATAAGATGTGACTACTTGGATGCTTACAGGTTTGGCCTCACCTTTATTTTATTGCATTCAGATCTGGGTCAGGGACTATCACTCTCAATGAAATGGTAAAACCCTAGCTTTTCATATTAATTATGACCTTGGGGGGGAAATGTGTTAGTGAGCACATGGTGTTGAGTTTCCTTATAATGACCCTGATGTCAAAGGTAACTACATACATAGCCAATACTCTCTAAGAGGGCCTTAGACTCATGTAGATCTCACCTAAATCTTGGATTGTGTGTGAATCATGCAATGTGTGTAAAGAAAGTACATTAGTGACCTAGCTTGTAACTTTGAAAATAATACCTTATGATTGTTCCTTTAGTACTTCAAACTTATAGCTTGGCTATTCCTTTGATTGATATTAGAATATAATTTTTTTGGTAATTTGAGTGCTTCTTGAGTTCTCTTTTGGTTTAATTGCTAGGTGAAGAACGAATGAGGGTTGATATTATATTTATACCAATACTATTAGGAGATAACTCAAATTAAAGCACATAGGCTAACCATTATAATATATTTAATTTGTAAATTGGATGACTCAAAGGTACTAGACACTTATGCCAATTCAATATAGTAACATCAACACTATTATCTGTCCCAAATGTTAGTGTCCATGGAGGAGAGAAGGCACAAGCTTAGAACTTGAATATGTGTAAGATATATACATTTTAAGAAATATAGTCAAGATGGGATATCTATGTCATCAATATAAGGATTTTTATACTAAGAGATAATCCAAGGGGTACAAGATAGAATAGATGTGAAGCTTATAGAAAAAGGGCATGTGTAAAACTAAGAGGAAAAACTAAGGTCTGAGTTTTCCAACTGTACAAGACTAAGGTGATACTAATCGCAAAATAACATCTACAAACACATGGTTGAAATAAATGCATATAATTCTTATTTATTTATTCATGAATTGTACATTGAGGTGGATATATTTAGAATTCTTTTTTATTGCATGGATGATTTTGGATTGTGTATTGCTCAAAATATTATTACAATCCTAATTAATTGATAATGTGTTTCTTCTACCATATATAGTAGTATATGATAGTAAAGTTGTATTATTTATTTAATAGTGGGTTAAATGATGGTGTTTCTCTAGAATGAATTGATTTTTAGAAAAAATGTGAAGTGCTAAACAATCTAGGCCATGAATAAGGTCTACTTCCATTTGATGGTTGAAACTTAACAATGTTTTTCTTAGATTAGTCAGAGTTATTTGATTAGTCATTATTGATTTTATTTGGGGTTATTTCTTATCTCATCATTGATTGATGGCTCAATTAAATCTATATGTATATTTGATTAAATTTATTTTTTTTAGATCTTAAATTGGTTTTTATGTATTAGTATGTAGTTTTAGCATGCATTTATATATTTTAATTGTGCCTTAAGAACTAATGGTAGTTATGATTTCTACTAGAATAGAATGGTATGATGTATTTCATGATTTATTATTAATGGATGTTAAATTGAAGATTATTAAGTTCAATGAGAATATCATTTTATGATCTTAGTTTGTAGTTTGTGAAAAATTTAATCTAAAACCTAATCACCCTATTTGTTATGGGAATCATAAAAATGGTGGAAAGTTAGATATTTGGGCTAATGGTTCATATTAAAATAGTTCAGTTTTGATGAACTAATTATATGTTTTAATTATAATAAGATAAATGTGTCAAAGCAGTCAATGATTGCTAGGAGGTTGAAGGGTTGAAATGTATTCAACTAATAAAATTATCCACCAGAATGTGAGTGGTTTAATTTTTATTATTACGATCCTTAGTCTCTTTTAGAAATACTTAAATTACATTAAGGGATAGGATTGCTTACCAATGTTTAAATATGATCACATTAAAATTGATAAGAAGAGATTAATAACCCATTTCCTAATTGTCAAGTATCTTAATGGTTTTCAATAATGTTGTGTATTGATATTCTTGAATTTAATTGTGGATAGCACACTTACTAAAGTAATTAATTTTTTCTCATAAAGCATGAGGTAACATATATAATCCTAATGTTTATTAAAAATGGACAAGAAATACAATTGGATTTTATAATAAGAGGTTGCCTTCTTGTTGAGGCATAAAACCTCATGAGTTTTGGTTGGTATTTAGTAACTAATTTTTATAAAATTAGGTTTAATAATACACCTTGTGAATAAATCCAAATTTTTTATTATGATTGTATTTTTTAAATTTATCAAGAGAATTAAATATTTATATATGATTCAAATGTTCTTTCATGGTATCATAGTATTCTTGTAATTACCTTTATGTGTTAAATCAATCTTGTGTAAAGTATATAGTGGAATTGACAAAAGTGTTAACAATGATATAATATTTTGTACATAAGTAAAATGCAATTTTGTTATGGCTCTAAACAAATCATAATAATGTTTATTTTTATATGTGAGTAAGTAGATGTTGAATACTAAACATGATGAGTTTATATGATTCTAGTTGATTACCACATTGTCATGGTACATCAACCAAGTGCCTAATACATGAAATATTGGTAAATCCTTGGACATGAGGAGTATATTGTTATAACTCTAAATTTTACAACCCTATAAACTCAAAAAAATTATAGATAGGTTTTGGTGTTCCTAACATTGGTATCAAACCCTATTTATTACACTAAGGATCTATAGGAAGCATGTGGATAATTTTTTTGGGGTGTTTCTTAGGATGGTGAGGATATGAAACAATAAATGTAATGCTAACAATAGCACATGCAATAATAATACTAGTATAAATGTGGATCATATTAATTTTGATTGTCACATTTCCAATCATAATGTCAATATGAATATTATCAAGAATGAAATTAGAGGAAATAATATAAATATACATGTTGAAGATGATCATGTCATCATTAATAATGATACATAAGACAATGTTGGGTATAATTTTATCTCAAATGATTTTTCAGGTGTGTTTCATAATATCCAAGTGTAAATGCAAAGCTATGGCCAAATATTGGTAAACCTAGATAATGTACAATAGGGAAATGAGTAGGAAGGGGTTATAATGGAAGATAATATTAAGAAATATGATGGGTAAATCCCATAATTAAAAATATTAATAAATTCCCTCCACCTACCTATTTCAATTGATAAACCAATGATGTTTCAGAAGCATGGTTCATGAATTTTATAAAAAATTTCACCTTGCAAAATATGGGTTCTAACATCAAGGTCCTTATAGGATATTATTAGTTGGTAGGCAATGTGGCCTTGTAGTGTAACAACATGTGTGATCTTGAGGGTTATGATCTCATGAATTTATCTTGGGATAATTTTGAGAGTTAATTCGGGAATATTTACCTAAATGGGAAATATAAGGAGTAGAAAATTACTACATTTAACTATTGAAATAAGGAACAATGACTATTCTATAATATGAGAATAAGTTCCTTAATATCTTACATTATGTGAATTATAATGATGAAAAATAAATATATGTAATAAATTTAATGTTGGAATTTCATGTGGTGAAAATTCATGATGTTAACATAATGAATCCTCACACTTTGGATACTACCATTGAATTTTCACATTATGCAGAGGAGAATGGAAAATATCACTTGAAGGCAAGACAAAAATATAAGAATAATGGACTAATACCTAAGCTTAATTATTTGGTTCCTAAAACAAAAAATTAAAAAATATGAACCTAAGAAAGGTATTTCAAGGGATTGTAACAATTATATAAAATTTCAAAACTGTAATAGAGGTTGTAAGCCTCAAAATTATTTGAATCACCCTGATGGAAATTGAAATCAACTACAAACAAACTCTCATGGTCCTACCACTAGAGGAATTTTTTTTTCCATTACCTTCATGAATAGATGTGATACATTTGGAATGTAGTGGCAATCAATAAATAAATATTTCCCCCAATTAAAAGGAAATGATCTTATGAATCACTATGTTTATGTTATTGTGGACAATAAGAATTCTAATTTTTAGGCAAAGCCTATCAAAACTAAATGTATAATTTATATTTTTTCATTATATATCCTCATTAATTTTGGACTTAATTACAATTTCATATCCCCTTTAGTCATTTCTAAATTCAAAACAAAAATCTTAGAGTTGAGATAAGGATGGGAGGTAGAGTTTGGCTATGAAAAGAGGGTGGTTGTTATTTAATGTTTGGAAAAAGTTGAATTATATTTTAGAGTCTTTAAGACTAAAAAAAACACTATTTTTAGTGCCTCTTATGTCTTATAACCTAATTTTGGACATGGATTTATTGTAACAATATCAGTCAAAGCTAATTTTTTTGTCAAGAAGGTATAATTCTTTGATGATTGGGGTAACTTAGTTGAAATCTAAGGCATACTAAACCCTATGGCTAGAAAATTTATATCAACATTTTAGCAAAAAATAGCTATTATAAAAGGCTAAAATTTTTACATTATGTAATTTAATTAGATATCTAAGGAGAAGGATCCAATATTATGATATCACCCTATGTTAAGAGAGTTTTAGGATGTATTCCTTAAAGAGAATTTAGGTTTTCCTCCTCAGATAGAGTTTTATTTTTATATTTATATATTTCTCACATAAGCACCAACATCCAAAGATCTATATAGGATGAATGTGACTAATATGAGGGAAATAAAAATTTAGCTACAATAATTGTTAGAAAAATTATTGATTAGGCCAAGTGTCTCACCTTGGGGAGCTCTCATTATCTTAGTTAATAGGAAATATGGCATATTGAGGTTTTGTATCGATTATCAAATGTTAAACAATGTCACTATCAAGAATAAGTACCCAATTCTTATAATTGATGATTTATTTAATCAAATGAATTGGGTTATGGTATTATCCAATATATATCTTTGATCAAGGTGTCACCAAATTTGCATCAAATATAAGGATGTGAATTATTCAACATTTAGAACATGGTATGCTAATTATGAGTTCATTGTTATATCATTCAATTTAAATAATGTCCATATTGGCTTTATGAATTTGATGAATAGTGTGTTCAAGGATTTTATTGATTACTTTGTGATAGTGTTCATGGATGAAATTATGGTTTATTCTAATAATCAAAAGGATAATTAACAATACATGTGCTTAGTATTTTAAAGGATAAGGAAATATAGGTTCTTTGGGAAACATTTCAATAGCTCATTTTTCCAAGGTAAGATTAATTACTTGTGACACATCATCTCAAGGGAAGGTCATTTAACAGACCCCATAAAAATTAAATCCATTAGAGAGTGGCCAATGCATAATAATGTTCATGAAGTTCTTGGCTTCATAGGTTTTATGAGGTACTATATAAGGTTTGTTGAAAACATTTTGTAAAATTGATAGCCCTATCACCTCATTATATAAGGAAAAACATTTGTGTAGTATCCTTAATGTGAGGAATCATTTTTGAAGTTGAAAGAGCTCATAAATTTAGTTCCAATCCTTATTATACTAGATCCCAATAGGAATTTTGAGATCTAGGATGATGTTTGTAAAGTGGGAATCAAATCTATTTTGACCCAAGGTGGAAAATTTATTTCCTATGAGTCATGCAAGCTTAAATTCCTTGAGTAGAAATATCCAACTCGTGACTTGGAATTAGTTTTTGTGGTGCATGAAATTTAACAATGGACACATATACTTCAAGGTGAAATATGATCGATGTAGTCTTATGCATATATTTTTCCAAGATGAGTTGAATGCCATACAATGAATATGGTTGTAGTTTATCATAAAATTCGATACCAAAATTGTATATGTAAAATGAAAGGAAAATAAAGTGGTTATTACACTAAGTCTAAGAACATATTTGGCTAAAATTTCAATATTTAGGTAAATATTTAATAGTGTTGTTCTATAAAATAAATGAACAAACATTAAATGTAGTAAATTTATTATCGAGCTAGCCAATGAGACTATGGAAAAGGTGATAACAAGTAATTCCTTGGAACCAAATAGAATTATGAGGTACAAAGGAGAAATGTTTTTTCCAAAATCTAAAAATCTAAGGGAGAAAATCCTAAATGAAGTGCATTTAACATCTCATTTATATCACCCAAGATGACACAAAAGTGGAAATAATTCTATTATTGGGTTGTTTTTAAGAAATATGTCACTTTTTATGGCAAACTTTATGGAGTGCCAACATGTTAAAGCTGAGCACTACCATTTAAGAAGCCTATTATATCCCCATATTTAATGTTAAAAATATAAATTGGGGTATCTAAGGTTAAGAATATAGAACTTAATAAATAAAAGGGTGATAAAATAGATTTATAATAGTCCAATTGATTATGAAACCTAGATAAAATATTAAAAAAAAAATTATTGTACTGAGATATGATCAAAAGAGAAAGTAAATCTATGCTAGATATTTTAATGAAAATGAAAACACGTACTTATTTAATTATGATGCTAATACATATCTAGATCTAGAATAGGTAAAATAAAATTAGAAAAATGTTCTAGAATAGTCACCAAATTATATATTTAGTGCTTTATAGTTTTAGACACTTACATTAACCTTGGATGGTTGTATCAATTCTAGTGTCTTAGATCAACAAAAGTGTCTTATATGGAATACTTGATGGAATAGGATGAAACCACTTATATGCTTATAGGTTTTCATCACCTTCACTTTAGTGTATTTATATTTTATTTATGGACCGTCACTCCTTGTCAAATAGTAAAACCCGAGTCCTTCCTCCTTATAGTGGTTATGAGGGAAAATGGGTTAGTGGGAACACATTATTGAGATTACCTAAAGACACCTCTATCAATGAGCATTGCCTATATAGATAATAGTCTGAAGAGGGACTGATACTTATGTATTTCTCCCCTATGTGTTGTGTTGTGTGCGAATCATGAAGTATATGGACAATAAGTACAACAATGATCTATATTATAACTTGGTAACTTGGGACATTGGGATGTTCCTTCAATACTTCACACTTATATATGTGTTTTTCCTATGACTAATATGGTAATAGGAGAAAATGGGAAAGTTTTTTCTTTATTGATTTCATGATTGAATGCTTTTGATAAGTTTCATTGGTCTGTGTGAGGTGAGGAATGAATGAGAGTTGATATTATATTTATACCAATCCCTTTAGAGAAATAACTCACTTGAAATCGCTTAGGCTGACCATTAGGATATATTTCATTTTTAAATTATATGACTTTATGGAATTAGACACTTGTGTCTAAGTAGGACACGTGTTGACATAAGTGTCTATCTAAGATGTAAGTGTTTAGGGAGACAAAAATAGGTAAATAATTAGAACTTTCAAAGGCATAAGATAAACATGTTTTAAATATGTTGCATAAGATATAAGATGTGATTCATCAACAAAAAAATGGTCATACTAAGATATAGGCCAAGGGGTACAATAGAGAACATATGTGAGACTTGAAAAAGTATGAAAGGTCTAGAACTAAGAGGAACAACCAAGTTCTAAGTTTACCAAGTGTATAATACTGAGGTGCTATATGATTCAAAAATAGTGTCTAAATTTACCCCTCCATTTAATCTAGTAAATAAATTTATAGCTTAAAGGAAGGAATGTATACCTAGGTGTGTATAACACACCTTGTCTTTGTTTAAGTCTAACTAGAGTGCTTTGCTAGTGACTGACCTTCAATAAAGAAAATGTTACAATATATAATTATCACATATAATCTGAAATTAAATGTATTGAAATTATTTAAATTTAAATATAGAAAGGTTTAGGATTATACATGTGTATCGATGTGAATGCTTTACCTATTGGAAACTTGATTTGAAATATGTATTATTATGAATAATTAAAATAGATTTTAGTACAAATACAAATCTAGAAAGTGATAATATCTAAGGAGATATATATACATACATACATACATACATATATATATATATATATATATATATATATATATATATAAACCTAATTTGAAAGATGTATTATTATGTATAATTAAAATAGAGTTTAGGACAAATACAAATATGAAAAGTGATAATATATAAGGAGATATATAGAGAGAGATAAAGATAATAGGGCCCATGCACCCAATCTTTTAGCAAAGATGAATTTACACTTGGTAGTTGAGACTAGTTCAACTGTGTAACCTAATCATATTTATAACAAGGTGAGTGTGAGTGAACCAAGTCAAATCACACTATGAAGTAGTGAGGTTAGATGTTAAAATCAAGTCAAACCTAAAATATTATAAATATTAAACTATTTAATCTTCTCAACCATACTAAAAAATAAAGCAACTACTATAATAGATTGGCTCAATATAGTTCATAAAAGTCTGACCTAGTGGGTGGTGACTGAAAGTGTTTAAAATCTAAAAATGATTTGGATTTTTAAATATTATGAACACAATACATAGCATATGCACCTTATATATTTCTCATGCAAAAATTGTGTATATTAATGGTACTAGTGCATATAATTATGTCACAAATGTGTATTTGAATCATATAACTATGTGTTTGGGCCAATTCAAAAATTATGTAAGTGTGGAGAAATCTAAAAATTGATATAAGTGCTAATGTGGAATACATGTTTTCAAAACATACCCTTAATGTAATTTGTGTATGTTGAATATTGATTAAGTGTGGAGAACATGTTTTGAAAACATGCCCCCACTATATATTTGAAACTATGAATATGTGGAAGCTATGTATCTATGACATGTTGATATGATTCTGCAACTATAAATGTGTGTGATTCATGCCTCTATTACATGTACCTAATGATATTACCTTATTTGATTTTATTGAAGAATATAAATTGGTATTTACCTTACCTCAAAAGGATAAGTGTTGATGCAGAAGATTTCACCCTTGGCAGGAGGCCGAGCTCCTGCCTTCTTCACGCAACAATGGAAACTCCCCTCTCACATATGGGACCGGCGAAGCTGGAGGGGAGGGTCTCTAGATAAGGGATAGCTCCATTTGATGTATCATTTAGGCCCTAGTTTCTCCTACTGCTAACAACTAAAATTTAAAAAGGGGGGGCATGAAAAGGGAGAGAGAGAGAGATGCTAAAAACAAAGCCTAAGCCTAAAATAGAAAAGGTGATACACCAGAAAATGTGACCCACTCAGGCCTGAACATACACTTTTCACCAAAAATAAGTGCCTATACACTTCATCTGAAGTGATAAAACCTTCTACATTAGTGGGTCAGGGGTCCATGGAGATACAGGGAGGAAATAACTACTAGAGGCATTCTGGGACACACTATAGCAGTCTATCCACTTCACTTACACTCCTCTAGGGACACTTCTAATAGACCTATAAAAGGAAACTCAAAAATGCAATAGACATGATGAAATCATTATGTAAAAGCATTAACAAAATGACTTAACACAAAATCAAATGCATAGACACATACTAAAGATGCAAAACTCAGAATGGAGGTAAAACTTTTGTGTTTTGATTCAAGGTAAATTTCTGGTAGCTCTGCCTTACAAGCTTGAGAGATTTTTGGGTAGAGTTTTGCCTCAAAGCTGAGAGTCAATTTTTGCTTCTCCAAAGAGAAGTTTTACAATTTATAGAAAGAGGAAGAGCAACTTGGTGCTTCCTAGGAAAGATTTTAGCATTCTTTTCTGCAAGTGGCCCATGTGCACTGGACACATCAGGAAGAGGAAATCCACTATTACTAATGTCATCCTTTAAAAGAGGCCTACTAGAACCATGTTGTATCATCACCAAAATTTAATTTAGCATTCAAACATTAATGCAAGAACATGGCCACCCCTCTTTCCTGTAAATAGACTGTGGTTTGTCCCCTCATCAATGCCAACTTGGAGAAAAGCAGGTCGCACCGCTCATCTGCAATAACTTACCTTACCTTTGCCACTTGAATTCTTTGTCATTTATTATCTTTGTCATCTTCCTCCTCTTTCAGCCCTCGGGGGCAATCTTCTAGTGGGTTGCTGCATTCCTTAGGCTCTTTTCTGCTTGGCACTCAAATAGTTCAAAACAAATGGGTATTTCACTATGTTAAATTTGACGTTCAGGCAGTTGTCACCTAATGGCTGGTTTGTCTACTTAAATTTGATAGCTTTTTGGATGTCACCGTCCTCAACAAAAGTCATCAAGTCTTTTTTTCAGCTTTTTTGCTTCATGGGCTTTTGTTTTAGGCCTTTTTCCCATAGATAAAAGTCCACAAGAATTGGCCACTCTTTGCCCTTTTCTTTGGGCTCTTTAACCTTTTTTTCACCTTCAGGCCCTTTGACAATCCTTTCCCTAAATTCCTTCAGGCCTTTTGAAGCTCTCTCTACCCTCTGCAAGGGCTTTCAGATCTTGAACTACCCTCCACTGTAGGGCACACCCTTGAACCAAGCTATTGAACCAATCTATTGAACTGATTCAACGGTTCAACAAAGCACGTTGAGCCCTTGAACTCTCCTTCAGCTTCCTGCTTTGCCCTTTTCACTGAGAGTGCATCCACCTTTGACACATGTCATAGTCCACTACTTGGGCACTTAGAAGACACTTTGAAATGTGGACGTTGACATGTGGTATCTTTTGTTGAGCTAATAATGGGATGTGGCAGTGTCTGCTTAAATTAGAGGGTATTTTGAGAATTAGGCATAATTTGACACGTGTCATGCTCCACATAATTCTTAGCAACTCATTCAAGCCCACCATAGTCTTCTTTGAAGCCAATAGGAGAAACCCATAGATGTTGACACTTGTCAGCTTTTGTTGAGCCTTGTAGGGGACACATGGCATGTTCCACTGCTCCTAAAAAGCATGTTGAAGTCCTCTGTGGTTGCCACTTGCTGCCTTCCACACTTTGGCATTCATGGTGTAGAATTTGATGTTTATACACTTGTCATCGCTTGAAAACCCTATGAATCCCTTTGAAATGCTCCCTACCCTCCATAAGGGCTTCTTAGATCTTGAGCTACCTTTCGGCTTTAGGGCACACCCTTGAACCAAGCCATTGAACCAACAATTGGTTCAATGATTCAAGACTGCACACCAAGCCACTTGAACTAAACTGATGATCCATCTATTAAACCAAGTGATTGAACCAATTGGTTGAACTGGTTTAATGGTTTAAAGCTACACATCGAGCCCTTTGAACTAAGCCTGATGAACTAAGTGAGTGAACTGAATGATTGAACCATCCGATTAAACCAATTCAATAGTTCAACAAAGCGCACCGAGCCTGCTGAACCCACTTATGAACTAATGGCATTGAACTTTGTGATTGAACTCACTGATTAAACTAAGTGTTGAACTAGCACCACTTGAACCCGTGGTTGAACCAAGGCTGAAGTGTTGAACCAAGGCTTGAACCAAGTGCCAATTTCAACCAAAGCATTGAATTGGTTCAATGGTTCAACCATGCCAACTTTTCTTGTGATTTTATTTAAACCAGAGCCTGAAGAAGCCTTGTAAAACTCAGAACTCTCTCTGGAACTAATCCTTCATGTGCCAAAAGACTAACCTGTTGAGTCCATATAAATCCAAAACCTACAGAGTCTATAGAAATCCAAAACCTGTAGAGTCCGTAGAAATCCTACAGAGTCCGTAGAAATGAACAGAGTCATGCAAAATTGAAAAATGAAATGGCCTGGAATAGCAGGGACAGAAGGGGACCAATTTTTGGCCTGTTGGGCAAAAAATGGTTAACAATAATATTACCATATAATTTTGAATGAACCATCTATCATATAAGAGAACATGTTTAGGTAAATGTATCATTGAAACACGTAGAATGTAATCAAACTAAGACCCAAGATTCATAATAAATATCATGAAAACACATAGATACTAACATTAAATTATCAACAACAAACCAAACACATGCACAAGATTGCTCAAAAGTAAGTCAAAAGGTAATGGTCTAATAAGACTGGAAACAAGGGGCATGTTCAAATGTCACACAATTAAAAGGACATGACTTAGTCAAATGCCCAAAAAATAAATAATGACATATTTAAATGTCCATACAATAATAAATGACATATTAAATTGTAAAAAAAGTAAACAAATCCATGGGGGCTGTAAAAAATGGAGCATACTAAAATACTCAACAAAAAATACAATAGCAAGGTAAGATACTCAAAGAAGTGCATAAAATTAAATGAAAAGTAACTAACCATAAAGATATGATAGTATCCCATAGATCCAAGGTTTTAGAAAATAAATAAATTAAAATATGAAAGATATAATCATAGATAAAGGCATGTGTAATTACATATATGAGCTCAAACATGATAATGCAAAGTTACCATAGAATGATATAACATGAATGTATTGCAATCATATAGGTGGATGCCCCCAACATCCTAGTGATGTGAGTAGAGGGAAAGACCAAAATTTAAGAGCTTTTATATATGTATGTATGTATCAAACTCAAATTGAATCCTAAAGCACATGTGTAAGTAGAAGTAATTGATATGATATCCATCAACATGGAACTAACACATAGATGCCAAGGAGTCAATATAATATATGTCAAATTTTTTATTTTTTTTGAATGTTTTTGTTTTTTTATAATATTGGAATAATCTTATGTAATATATTTACACAAGTTCATAATATTCATTGGGATATTTAGAGGTTTTCCTTTAAGTGTAGTAAGGTGGTATATGCCTTTCCCCAAATTTTTTATAACTATAAATGGTCCCAAAAAATTTGGGTTGAACATCTGTTTCTTTTATTTTTATGAATTATTATTGTTTTTATTTTATTTTAGTACGTCACTAGAAATAAAGTCATGTTCCTGAACCTTTTCATTATATGCTTTAATAACATGATCTTGATAAACTCGTAAGTGTTCAACATCCTGCATGTAGTTTTCACTCAATTTTTCTAATTGATACAATCTATTTTTATGGTATTCATTATCTTTGATTATGTCTTTGAGATAAACATACAAGGAAGGTATCTCAAGATCAAATAGTAAAAATATCTCTATGACATATACCAAATAATAAGGTGTAGCCTAGGTAGGTTTGTGAACACTAGTGCAATATTCCCATAGATCATACACCATCTATTGGGTCTAATATATACCGTATTGATCAACTCTCTTGATATATATCTTGATGATAACATTATTAGTTTCCTCTACCTATTCATCACCTTGTGGGTAATATATTATATAGAATGTATGCTTAATTTTATATTTACTACAAAAGTGTTTTACCATCTTGTTTTTAAATGATGTTCCATTATCAAAATAATAGTTGAAGTTATGCCAAAGTGAGAAATAATATTGGTCATCAAAAATATACATATGTCATCCCCTATGGTAAAATCCAGTGGAATTTCTTCCACCCACTTTTTAAAATATTCTATAACTATTATTATGAATTTATGTCCTCCCATGGATACCAAATTTATCTTTCCAATCAAATCAAAACCCCATAAGGAAAAAGGCCATGGTGAAATAATCAGTTGTAACTTATGTGATGGTGTATGATTCTAATTACTCTATTATTTTGTATTTTTAATACATTATTTTTCCATGGTAGGACAATAATAACCTTGACATAATAGTTTTTGGGACATATTCCATCCATTGAAATGCCCACCACACTCATTGTCATTCATTTCTAAGAGTGAAGTGTGGGCTTCATATTTGTTTAAACATAGAAGTTATTATCAATAAAAACCTCATTTGAAAAAATCATTTTCAATAATAAAATAACAAAGTTCTCATTGTAATTTATTATTATCATTTCATGTAAATTGGTCTGGTATATAATCATGATAGAGGAAATTATAAATATCATTGTACCATTCTATGTTTTTAGAACTATGATTAATAGTAATAATGGATAACGCATCCCTTTTTAATAATAAATGGATGGATATCATAAATTTTGTATGGTAAATTCCATTTATCATCATTGATATCAAAAGGCATCAAATATGTCACACTTGACATGGCATCTACATGGTGGTTATCTTTATGGGGAATATTACCAATATAAAATGTCTCACTGAACTTATCCACCATTTATTGTTGAGCATGATCATTGATGCCAAATTTTTCATTGATGTATAAGGTGCTTTATGTCATGATAAATTAATGACAAAGAGGCAATTTTTATGGATTAGAGGATGCATGGCATGAGTGTAGAGCATTGAGGACAAAGAGGATGTTATGAAGGGTTCATAAACCCTTTAATGAGATTTTGGTGATCCAATTTGTCCTTTGGAGAGATTAAAATGCACATTCCTAGCCTAGAATAACTATACCATCATTGCATGTCATCAAGTTATGAATGAACTAGTTATTTTGTGCATTTATTATATGTACCTAAAAATTTGAATGTTTTCAAAGGGTGACATAAAGATGATGTGATATGTGCCAAGAACATGTCCTCCAAATTTGGTGTCTTGGTAAGTTGTTTATCTCAAGTTATAATATTACCAAGTTTTTCTATAGACTAGATATGTGCTAGAGCCTATAAAATTTATGTCTCATAAAATAGTTGTTGGTTTTCAAATATATGACTGTTGGAGTTTAAATTGAGTATGTTTGCCAAACAACCCATTGAGCAAAGAATTTTTTGTAGAGGCTAATATATTGAGAATTATAGTATGATGTAAAAGGTAAATTATTTATATAAAGTGAGAGGAAAAACATAAAATTTGTGGCTTGTCATAAATGTTTTTACAAATTCATTTATTTTAGGTCAAATTCAAAGGTGTTCACTATGGTAAAGACAAAAAAAACTAGTGAGCAAAGAAATGGATGTAGAGACCAAGATATTAATAAGTTTGGCATGGTATTAAAATAGAAGATGAATTATAATACTCTATGAAAAACCTAAAATTATAATTTATTTATTATCTAAGTTGACCATTGCAAACTATGATAAAATGTAGTAAACCCAGTTTGAGTAGAATGGCTTTAGAACTCATTTAGAGTGTTTGAATTGATATTTTAAACATCGAGGTATATTTTTAAATATTTTACGATACATTAAATTAATTTATTGAGATTATGGAACATGTTTTTATGTAATAAAAATATCAGACCACATGACTATACCTTGATGGTTTACATAATGGCAAACAAGGTTTGGTTGTAGAGTTGCTTAGTGTTATTAATCATCAAAGGTGAGTAATTTAAATGTTTGGAAATGATTTTAAGGTATTATATTAAATTTAGGTATGTTATATATTATAATTTGATTTCATATAAATTGGTAACTAAGTCAAAAAATAGACTGATAGAAATATGAGGGTTTTAAGACTCAGTATGACAACAAACCTTAGTAGATGGTTTCATGAAGAATATGAATTTATAATGGATTATGAATCTTAGAAGACATTATATGGATTTTTTTCATAGTTTTACGTAGTGTATGTAATTATTTAATAGTTTTCAATGCAAATTATAAGCATAGGGTTGTGTCTAAAGGCCCGATATGGAATAGAGACATATGGAAAGATATATTAGTCTACAGGACCAATATGAACAATAGAGCAATATTATCTATGAGAATATTATTTATGTGCATAATATTTAATTATATATGATTGAATAATAAAAAATAAAAAATAAACAATATTATTATAATGGTCTGTTGGTTTAACAATATTGACAGTGATCTATATGAAAACATGAATGTTGTATGCTAAGACCTAGTGGGCATATAACAGTTATAATTATGAGTTGGAGACCCTTTTCCATAATTAAATATATATAATGAACATAATTATGTATTTTGGGACCTTAAAATTAAATATATGCTTTTTATAATCTTTGAATTTAGTTTAAGAGGTTGGATCATTGAAGCCAAAATGGCTTGTCTAGCTCAGTAAAGACTATGAGACAGAAGGTCAACAGATTAGACTGCAAGACCAATAGTTTCAATTATAGATTATGATATGTTTATTTTAGGTTTTTATAATTATTTTATAATATCATGATAATACAATATAACCCTTGATTATTTCCAATCAACTGTCATAAGTTCATGTTTCCTTGACTATGCTTTGAGGCTAGTTGGCAGTTCTGAGTGGGCTCTACTTGCAGAGAAGAGTTTAAGCCTATATACCCTGATTTGAAGCATATGATGAATTTTGTGATGAACCTGAGTTAATGAGTTTTTTTTTCATGTGATTTATTTCCATGTTATTTTAATAAAAGTGTGTTTATTCTTTAGTTATTCAAGATTATTTTTCTATGTATGCACATGCCTAGTCTGAACAGTGTTTTGAGAAGGGGTTCAAATGGTAATCAGACCTAAAAGGTGTTTAATAACTAAAATGAAGTTTAATAAGGTATATTTTAATTTAATATGATATTTTCCTTCTATATGTGGAGTTTATAAATGATCCAATAATATCCAAGTGTAACGTGTGACTAAGAAGGCTTAATAGGTCTCCATGAGACCTAAAGAAGGAATGTAGCTTATTAAGCTATGGATGATATAATGTATTGGTTTATTCATGTTTTTAATGTGTTATTTAACCTATTATAAGGGTAATAAAATTATGAAAATGTGTAGTTCCAACGAAGATGTGTGATAACAAGTGACGTGTATAAAAGCAAGTCTAATTAGGCCTAATTTTGTGAGTTTAAAAAAAGTATGTGTGAAAGTGAATAAATGAGAAAAAAGAGTAGGGTGAGGTCATGTTTACCATAATATGGGTGTCAATAATATATAAAAATAGGTATTCATATGAATATTAGTTCCTATGTAAACTAATTAGGGTGATATAGGGATTATTGACCAATGACATATTTGATTGGGTGAGAGGTAGTTTTGAATGTGATCATGAGAGTCAAAGAGTAGACCATGAGGGTATATTATGATTAAGAAAACCTTAGTTAGGAGGGGATAATATTATAATTATATGAGGTTTTCATATATGATTATAGGTGTATTAGAGACCTAAATATGTTGATAATGACATGATGAGGTAATTGATGTGTCGAGAGAGTAGATAAAAGATTGAACATGACAATGATGTCATAGAGAGAAGAAGAAAGAGAGAGATAAAAATAAGACCATCATCAAGTGTTGATAAGCATCAAGGGAAATGTGGATAAATAATTAGTGAGTGAGTGGGTGTTGAGTCATCATAGTGTTAACTAAGTGGGTGCTTGATTAACAAGGGGGTTGATGCCTCATAGTATGTTGGTGTTTGATAAAGTGAAGTGGATGCTTGGTGAATTATGGGTTGGTGATCCTTTTTAGGCTGGTTCTTGGATAAATATTGATTCATTTATTTATAGGACTATTTTTCCAAGCTTTGTTTTAGTGGGTTTTATCCCCCATGAGGGGTTCCCATTTATATGATGTGTTATGGTTGTTATGCTTTGCTTTGGTTGATTAATGCTTTCTTCATGATTATGTATATTGGTTTGATATTTCTTGATGAATGGTAATGAATCAATGAGTAAATGAAAGGAAAAGATTATTAAGTAAACTGATTCATCCCCACCCCCTTAGTGATTTTGATTTAAACAATTGGTATCCAAGCTTGGTCTTTTGAGGCAAGTCTAACAGCTTGAAAGAGGTCCTAAGAAGCACAAGAATGTCTTGTGATCATTAGGAAGAAGACAACATGCATGATGAAGAAGTATAATATGATAGTGAAGAAGGAAAAGCTGAATTAAACCTTGAAGTTGAGATCATAATTTCCCTTGATTCTTTGAAACATCAAAATAAGACTATCAAGTATGTCAAGAATCAAATAGAGTATGTAAATGCAAGGTTTAGATCAAAGTAAGTTGAGTAATACTAGTTGAAAATAGATCTAGATTATTTGAAGGTTGAGCATTAACAAATTTTTTAAAAAAAAAAAAGTAAGATGAATACCTATGGGAGGTTTTAAAAGAGAACTAAGGATCTAGATGACATGTTAAGTGGTCAAAAGTATGCCAATGATAAGGCAATTCTTGGTTTCAAGGTAAATCAAAAGGTGAACAAGGACAATTCTAATATGAACAAGAAGGTCAACCTCAAAATGAAGAAAATTTTTGTTAGACAACCTAACACCATGAGTTATTTCATTACTTTCAATGGTCAATGTTTTTCTTGTAATCAGTATGAACATAAAGCAAAGGAATGTAGAAGGATACCACCCAAGAATGAGTTTTCATGGGACTATGACAAAGGAAGCAATTGGTAAAGAAGAGATCATAGACCAAATCAATGAAGAGGTATGTATAACAAGAGTAAGGTTATTTTCTATGAGTGTTAATGTATTGGTCATATTGTAAGATTTTTTAAGATCGGATTGAATAATTCCTCAAGTCATAAAAAATTATTGGTATAGAGACCAAAGAAGGTGATAACTAGTCATGATCATCTTATGGATCAAGGTGAGCTAATTGCCAAGGTAGAATGCCAAGAATGATTTCTATCATCTCAGATTAGGAATAATAAGGAATGTTAAAGTGAGTCATGATTAACTCATAAACCAAGTTGGGATATTTTCTACTATAGAGCACAAGTCAAATGTGAAGGAATGTCAAGAACATGTGCTATCTACATACATTGATAAGGCAGTCAAAAAGAATAAGAAGGATGACAAGGTGGATGATTCAAATGCTATAGGCAATCCTAAGTGGATTTTAAATAAAGACTCAGTCTCATGATTACAATATGGATGAGAAGAGTGGATTAGAGATATAAGAATCTCTTGATTTCATGGTCTTTTAGTATCCTATGTAAAGGGATGACTCCATTAAGATTCATGGAGACACTCATCTATTTGTAGAATCATGAGGTGGTAGTCAAAGAAGGATTAATATTAAGAGGATGCCATGTTATATATGTTGCAAGGTATGAGTTATGAGATTGTATGCCTAATATGACAAGGAAGTCAGGAAACCTAATTTCTCTCTACTGAGAGAGAATTTAAAGGCTTGAGAAGTCATCAACAATTTTATAAATAGTTTTAAAGACTTAGAATAGAACACAATAAACTATGAATATCCTTAGTCAAGCTCTGAATATTTGCATACATAGCTCTGAAGATGCTTTGAGTGAGCTATAAATATCCTTAGTTGAGATTTGAATATCTACATAAGTAGCTTCAAAGATGATCCATTGGTTATGAACAGGTTCTATTGAAGCTCTCAAGAAGAAGATGTATGAGGTTGTTTGAGTTTATACATGAGGTGTTAAGAGAATTGATATTGGACTCAGCATAAAACATATTAAAATAGGAATATCCTTATTCAATCTCTGAATATCTGCATAAGTGACTTTGAATATGATCCATCGAGATATGAAGATGTTATATTGAAGCTCAGAAGATGAGGCTATATGAGGTTTGAATTTAATAGGCAGTATGGTGGATACTGAGCAAGGAAATGATGATGGCTATTATCCATTATTATGTTTGCATATGACATGGATTAAATATGTATAAAGGTATGTAATGGTTCATATATTCCATGGATGCATGTATAGTATGATTTATTGTGTGAGTCTATTAGGAATATTTTGAAAATCCATATAGTGGGTACATATGTTGTGAAGACTAAATGGAAGTCCCTTTATCTATACAGAGGTCTAAATCAAATAAGGTGATGTCATGATGATTCAAACATTAGGTAGACATGGTTTATCATCAAGATTCAAGATGATAGTCAAATATTATGAAGAGAAAACCTGAGGTAGCTATGAGCTAAAGATGAGTGTAATAGTTGTGTTTATTGGTAATCAAAGGTAGCTCATGTGTTGCAAAGGATGTCACAAATAAAGATATGAAAGTCAAGATTCATAGAGGTATGATGCTATGGTGAGCTATTGGATCAAGGTCTACATTAGGTTGGTTGATAGTTAGTATATTTTAATCTCAATATTGGTCCTGTTAAGAATAAGTAGATAGAGGTGATCATGGTGTTAGAGGGACACTATATATGATGCTTCAAGTATGTGTGGTCATGATTTGTTAATATTAAGTCCAAGGATAAATTGGTATCTTGTGGAAAGCCCTTTGTCATTAATTTCAAAGGGGGAGAAATATTAGAATGAAAGAGGAGTTCAGATTAGTAAGAAGACATTTTGATATTGATTTTCCCATCAATGACAAAGAGGGAGGTTTTTGAGCATGATCATTAATGCTAGAGTTGTCATTTATGTCCAAGGTACATGATGTCATGATGAATTAATGAAAAAGAGGTTATTTTTATGGATTTTAGGATGTATGACATGAGTGTAGAGAATTTAGGACCAAGAGGATGTTGTGAAGGGTGCATAGTTCCTTTGGTGAGATTTTGGAGATCCAATTTGTCCTTTAGAGAGAGGAAACTACAAATTTATAGCTTAGAATAACTAGACTGTCATTGTATGTCATCAAGGTATGAATGAATTAGTTAGTTTTTGAATTTATTATATGTATCTAAAAATTCAAATGTGGTTAAAGGGTGACATAGAGATGATGTCATATGTGCAAAGAACATGCCCTCTAAATTTGGTGTCTTGACAATTTGTCTATCTCAATTTATAAGCATCCCAAGTTGGTCTATAGACTAGATACATGCCAAAGCCTTTCAAACTTATGTCTTTGGAAATATTTTTTGGTTTTCAAATATATTACCATGGGAGTTCAAACTAATAATGCTTGCCAAAGAGACCAATGAGTAAATAATTATTTACCAAGGAAAATCTATTGATAATTTTTGTATGGTGTAAAAGGTAAATTTGTTATATAAAGTTAGAGTAACAATCTCTAGGTGTTGGATTTTCATAAATTTTCTTAAAACTACCTTTATTGTAGGTCAAATTCAAATGCATTGACTATGGTAAAAACCAAATAAACTAGTGAGTAAAGACATGCATGTAGAGACCAAGATATTAAGAATTTTGGAATAGTATACAAATAAAAGATGAATTAGATTCTTTATGAAAAAAAAAAGATGAATTTATCCATTAAAATCCATAAAATTGAATTTATTACTTGTATAATTTGACCATTATAGACTGTGATAAATCACAGTAAACCCAGATTGAGTAGAATGGATTTAAAACTCATTTGGAGTGTTTGAAATGCTATTTTAAGCATTAGGGCATGTTTTAAACTCTTTTAAGATAAATTTATTGAGATTATAGAACATTTTTTTTAATAAAATATTAGAAAAAATGATTTTACCTTAAATGTTTGCATAATGGCAGAAAAGGTTTGGTTGTAAAGTTGATTAGTGTTATTAATCATCAAAGGTGAGTACTTTAAATGTTTGGAAATGATATTAAGGTATTAAATTAATTTTATGTATGTTATATATGATAAATTTAGGTGATATAAACAAATAACTAAGAAAAACATAGGCTAGCATAAATATGAGGGGTTTAAGACTCAATATGACAACATAACCTTAGTATATGGTTTCATGAAGAAGATGAACTTGCAATGGATTATGAATCTTAGAGTACATAATATGGATTGCTTTCATAGTCTTATATGTTTTATATAATTATTTAATAGTTTGCAGTTCAAATTTTTAGCACAAGGTAATGTTTAAAGGCCTGATATGTAACAAAGACATATGGAAAGATAGATTGGTCTGCAAGACCAATATGAACAATAGAGAAATATTGTCTATGAGAATATGGTTCATATTTGGATCATAGTGAAATATGTGTGAGTATATAATTAAAAATAATAAATACATAAAAAATTTCAAATCTATTTTTGGTTTAACAATCTTGACAATGAATTATATGCAAACATGAATGTTGTATGCTAAGGTCTAATGGGAATATATTATTTACATTGATGAGTTGGAGACTATTTGACCTAAGTAAATATATATATAATTAACATAATTTTTTTTAAAAAAAATTTAATGTTATATACATGATTTTAATAATCTTGTAAGTCAATGTAATAGGTTAGAACATTGAAGCCAAAATGGCTTGTCTAGCTGAGTAAAGACTATGAGAGAGAAGGTCAACAAATTGGTCTGCAAGACCAATAGTTTACATTAGATATTATGATATGTTTATTTTAGTTTGTTTTAAGTATGTTATAATATAATTTTAATATATTAAATATTCTTGATTATTTTCAATCAAGTGTCAAAATCTCATGTTTCCTTGACTATGTTTTGAGGCTAGTTGGTAGTTCTAAGTGGGCTACTTGAAGAGAAGAGTTTGAGCCTGTATACCCTAATTTTATTCATATGATGAAGTTTTTGATTACCCTAAGACCATAAATTTTATTTTAATTTGATTTAATTCCATTTTTTTTCAAGAAAAGTGTGTTTATGCTTTAGTTGTTCAAGATTATTTTTATGTGTACACACAGGCCTAGTGTGAATAGTGTTTTGAGAAGGGGTTGAAATGGTGGTTAGACCTAAAAGGTGTTGTATACATAAAATGAAGTTGGATAAGGTATATTTTTATTAAATATGATATTTTACTACTATATTTGGATTTTTTAAGTGTTCCAAGAAGATCCAAGTGTAACGTGTGACTAAGAAGGCCTAATACGCATCCATGAGACGTAAAGAAGAAATGTAGCCTATTAAGTTATGGCTGAACTAATGTATTGGTTGATTCATGTTTTTAGATTGTTATTTTACCTATTTTAAGGGTAATAAAATTATTCAAATTTTCATTTTTTACAAAGGTGTGTGAGATCAAGTGACTTGTACAAAAGTGAGGCTAATTAGGCCTATTTGCATGAGTTAAAAAAAGTATGTGTGCAAGAAAATAAAGAGCACAAAGAGGAGTAAGAGGAGGTAATTTAGACCATAAAATAGGTGTCATGAATATATAAAAGGAGGTATGTATATGAATATTAGTGCCTAGGTGAATTAATTAAGGTGATAGAGGGCTTATTGAGCAATGACAAACTTGCCTGGGTGAGATGTAGTTTTGAATGTGATCGTGAATGTCAAGGAGAAAATCATGAGGGAATATTGTGATTAAGAGAACCTATTATAGGTTATAGGTTACACCCAATCTGAGGAGAGTATTTTTCATGTCCTAACCTCAAACCTATCCCAACATGGGAATGACCTTAGGCTATAGATTACCTAATGTTAGGCCAAACCTCTGTATTTTAAGGGGATAGCTCCCCTAATTTGCTCATTTAAATGATATTTCTCTAATATATAAACTCTATGGTGATGAAAAGGGTCAATAATACTAAATAGGAATGAAAACCTACTCTAAAGTGTTGTGATGCAACATGAATTCATTTATCCACTCTTTGAGCTTGAACTCTTCATCATACTAACAAACTATGAACAAAACTAACACCTACTTTCATTGAATTACAAGAAATATCATTTCACCTATAGGTTATTTTGATTAACTTAATATAGAGGGAAATGAAGATAAGGCTTGGTTAAAGGCACTTATATTCAACAATCCACTTCAAGCTTGAGATATCAACATCAAGACACACTAGATGACCTGCAAGGAACATTTGTTAGAACTTAGGTGAAACTTGGACATTAAAAGGGAAAATGAAACCATTTTTCATATCAAAAAAGTGTGAAACATTAATTACAAATCATGAAGAAATATATGAAATTATTCTATTCATTCATCCCAGAGGTGTATAAGTATAAGTATTGCTAGATTTTCCTCATACCAGTCTGAAAGATACAATTTAAGTCCAATAGCCTACAATATATAGAATAAAAGGAGATAAGAGGGGAATGTGGCATGTAGGTGAGAGAAAGAGGTCATAAATAACCAAGTTCCACCCTTAATGGTAGCTACATTAGTTACATAGTCCCTGTTTAACCACCTCTATGCATCGATACTTCTTAAAGGCTCTTTTTGGCATTGAAAGTGAAGTGGGGGGTGTTGAGTCAGATTTAGTTACTTTGTCAAAGGGTTGAACATGCCAAAAATAGTTCACTACTCTTCCCAATGGAATTTATGTAGTGTAAATAAGTGTGATTAGGCCTCCCAAGAAGTGTTGAGTGGCTTATTGGTCCTTGTGCATGTGGATCAAGCCTTGAACTACCTCTATATGCAATCAAAACTACATGATTTACATGAATTAATCCTAGATTAGATAAGATAAAGCACACCTATACTTTAAATTGGGTATACGCTTGTTAAGTGGGAGCATGACCAATATGGAGATCCACTAGACCTAATTAGGGGATCATTTGTATCACTTGTCACAACATACCATCCTAGGAAGGGTTATAAATCCTATAGTCTAACATAATCACACATAAATTCTATAATAGTATTATGATTTGATATTACACTTACGATAACAAACACAAAATTTAAACTAATCTATTGCACACCAAATATTGTGGCACAAAGTGGGGGTTAGAACAAAAAATAAACAACTAAACTAAACATGCATAGGAGACATATACTCATGTCAATGTATATGGAATCCTAATACATGGAAGATAAGAATACATATTGCATTATCTATCTACTCTTACAAAGGATAAATAAAGTTAAGAATACTTACCTTTTAATATGAACTTGTTGAGCCTCAATCTCTCCCTTGGATAAGGTGCTTTGCAAGAGATTGTTGTGGTTTGTATGGATAACCAAGATAAATTAGCTTTAGGCTACACAACCTACCTAAGCATCAAAAGACTTCTCCACAAGACAAGATCAAAGATCCAAAGAAAGTATTGAACCCTAAAGATTTATTTCTCAAGTAGAATGGTCAATAAGCAGATGTTCATTTGTACTTCTTTGCTTAATTCAACTCTCTTATGAAATGTGGTAAATGAACTTTTATATATAGGCAGATCTTACCTAAAAAATTTCAGACGTGTGAGCTGTAATAGGTCAACTAGGTTGACCTAGCATGTTTTTGGTCTAGCTCACTAGGTTTGTGTTAGGTTAGTTGAGAGGCTAACAAACCAAAAGAGCTAAAGTGCCCCAAAAACACACTAGGTCGACCAAGTCAACCTAGTTTATTGAATAGTTCAAAAGGGTAGCAAGGTAATAAATTAAGGAATAAATCATGAAAATGACTAAAATGGATAGGAAAGAGAATAATAAGCCTAGGTTTTATGGTTTTAGGAATCAAGAGTGTATAGGTCAAGTGCCAAAAGGAACAACAATCGTACAAAGAACCAATAGTCTACCCACCCCTTTCCCAATGTAACCCTTAAGGCATGCACTCAGAGAGATTGAGACTTGATAGGTTCCTACAAGATACAAAGTGTTAGTAATCAATAAAAGTTCTAAAATATTATGTGTACACATATGCCCCAGCCAAAGCTCATCACATGTCACATAAGTACAACACAGGATGGCATTTTAAATAAAACATGATAACACACAATGTTCATGCTAATTATGGTTTATTAAGTAGAAAGTAAGATAAATGAATGGACATAATTGAAAAACACATACTTTTAACTTACTCTAGTTCCATAGACAAATAATTAGATTGCAAGAAAGTGAAGGTGTCCAATGTAAAAAACACTAGATGAACCTATAGAAGTTAGTACAAAAAGAGCCAAAAATTAAAACTTTTGGAAAGATAGACATATTATAGTTAGTAGGGACATATATTTCTATGAAAATTTGGAAAACTAGGATTGTTAAGGCAAGGTTTAAAATAATTAAGGAAAATGAATGACAAAAAGGATGAAAAATGATGGCAAATGAATGGAAAAATATTGGCAAATAAATGAAAAATGATTGAAAAACATGGTAAATCACATTATAAAATATGTAAAATTGAAATGACAAAAAGGAATGTAGAACATACTAAATCACATTGAGAAGCATGTAAAACATAAATGACAAACGAAATATCTATGCAATACAAATATAACAAAGATATGGAATAAGGTAAAAAGCAAGCTCATGTAAGATAGGCATGAAATAAAATCATAAAGAAAAATATGAAATGTTGAATGAAATGTAAGTCAAGATGTAAGACAAACATGAAGAAGGCATACATAAAAATAAGAATGTAATAATGGTAAAACAGCTGTGGAATCAGTTGTCTACAACAAAAAGATAATACGATAATGATAAATGAAATAAAAGAGTGATCCATAGTTACTCAAACACATTGTTTTTCTCTAAGTATAGATAAAACTGAAATAAAGTAGTGTTAGCATGTTTTTAATGAGGTGAAAAATGAATAATAAATATGAGAGAAAATAGATTTGGAATCACAATTTTGCATGTCAAGGGGGGAAATGAAATGGGTGGAGGGGAGAATGAAGGAAATACCAAGATAGAGAGAACTCTTTATCAAAGTCAAGACACTCAAATTAGGTTTGTCAAAATAAGAGGACTTTGGACCTTAAGAACTATGAAAAACTTCTCTTAGTGACACAAGTATTGGGTCAACAAATGGAGTATATAGATCATCCCATGAAGGCTATATGCATGAAAAGTAAAATAGACATACCTTCCCATGATGTGTTCCCCATTATTCAAGACCCCTTATAGATTCATCAATTTATTATTAAGATTAGGTACTTTCATGAGAAAGTAGGTAACATAATAGACTTTTTTTGAAATCCCCTATTATAATCTACTATCCTACCATACCCTAAAGGACTTCAGCTCTATGTGAAGGTGACTGTGGAGTTTGAGCTTTAATTGGAGATAGGAGATGTGTTTGTAATCATGTATTTTGGTGTGATTTTGAATTTTAAGATTTGTATGTTGCCTTTTAGATATCATTTCCTTTTGTTTCAAATGATTTGGGTTTTAACTTTATTTTGATGGAATTTTTAGATTCCTCCTCCATACATATTTATAATACCAAACATGGGTGCTAAAGATGACTTTTATTTGAACAATTGGGACAAGGTTTCTAAGAGAGAGAACTTCAAAGAGCTTGGGATCTAAGAGTCTCATAAATCTAGGTGAAATAAAAATTTTATCTTGACTTCAACCTTGTTTATCCAATGTGGAAGTGAAATAAAGGGGGAAACCAAGAGTAAATTACACATGGAACAATTTGAATTACTTCAAATCACAAAAATGTGATAAAGGGAAAAAAGGGATACAATGATAGTAATGTGTTATTCCTTATCATAAGCATGAGGGAAATGGAGAAAAAAATTCTAACATATTATTTTTGTCAAAATTGTATCTAGCCAAAGAAAAAAAAATTAAATTTGAGAACAAGGATCACAAAGAACATGAAAAGAATGGTAATTTTATGAGGAGGGCTGGGTCCTATCCACAGTCTTACAAAGCAAATCATAAAAGAAAAACCCAAGGGGTGTCAAAAAGATAAAATTCAAGAAGATAAATAATACTATGGTACATCAAGAGTTAAATGCTAAAAAAAGGGGAAAAAATTATCATAAATCTAATAAGGCAAAGAATGACATAAAAAATGACAAATAAGAGAAGAGATATATAAGGAGCCAAAATGAAAGTGAATGCCAAATGTGATGCATAAGAAGACAAAAGAGTGTAAAGGAAAATATTAATGCTAGTAAAATAAAAGAAAAGGAAGGAAATTATATAAAAAAACAAAGAAACATGAGACAAGATAAATCTATTTTAATGTTTTTATCAAAGATGAGCATGTGAAATACAAGTCTATAAGTCTCGGAAGGATTTTTGAAGCTGGATGTGTTTATTATTATGCATTGGATAATAAGAGTGGGAATCACAAGATGACCCAAAGGGTGATTCTATGTATGGATGCGTATCACAAGATGCCCTAATATGTGATTTGAAGGGAGGTAACATTTAACTATTTGAATGACTTGCATTAGGTTGGTAGGTGCATTTGGAAATAGGTAAATGTTTTGGTTTGTTAGAGTTCAAGGATGTTGAATGTGACATATGATGTGTAGTAGTGGTATGAAGAGATAAAGGAGGTAAATTATGTCCATGTATGATATGAGTTAGATTAGGCATTTGAACTAGGTAGTCTTTTAGTTCATGTGACCTAAGAGGTTCAGGGTCAATGGATGTAATAATATATTTAAAATTGTTCATGTTAGTTATCCTTTCCTTATTGGTGTAGGAAGAGGGAGTAATTATTATTTGAATAAAATTATAAGATGAGATTTATTCATTAAATAATTTATGTTGATGTGATTATTGTTCCTAAGATTGAATTTGAGAAGCTTAAAAATAGTCTTGATAACATTGTTTGGTAAAAATATCAAGATTGAAATGTGGACCAAGCAGGGAAGAAATAAAAATTTAGTGAAGATCATCACAAGACTCATGAGAATGACCTATAGTAGCATGCCACTAAAAACATTTATCTAGATTGTACCATTTGGGAGGGGGTTTGTAAGGATCAAAATTCATGGGTTTAGATGGTGGCAATTTATCCTTAAGTTGTTCAAAACTTAAGGGAGGTTGGGTTGGGTTAAAATTGCTTTAATTGGATGTTCCATGTTGAGTTTGGGGAGTCTTGGATGAATAAATGGTATGAGAAGAAGATTGGAAAGATGGTTTAGTAGTTGTTTGAGGTGTTTCAAATTGAGTCATAACAAAGTCTTGCCTTTTGCTTGGTCTAAGGCTTCTTCTAAAGTTTTAGGTGAAAAATTTTGAACTTTGTATTGAAGAGAAGGTTTAAGAGCAATGACAAATAGTTTTAGAATAGTGTCATCATTCATGTTATGGTCCACTCTATGAGTGATATAATTCCATTGTTCGATGAAATTATGAGTAGCTTCATTATGAAGTTATTTTCCATTGATGAAATAGCTAAAGTAATTTTCAAGAAGGTCGTCATGTTAGAAATCCTTCACTAGAGCATTAACTAAATCTTCTAGTTGTGAGATATATATTCTAGGAATTTGGTTAAACCATTCACGTACATCACCAACAAAGGTTTTGGCTAAGATCTTGGTGGTAGAAAAGGTATTAATTTGGACCCATTCCTTATAGAAATTACTAAAAGATTTGAGAAAGATAGTAGGATCCTTAGTCCCATTATATGTGATAGTTGGAGAAATGTTTCTAATATCTATCGATGTAATAAATGGGGTTAAAGGTTCATTTTGAAGATGTTGAGGGATGACATTACCATTGGCATCTCTACGAGGAGGGAATTTTTTTTATTTGGTTCAGACATGATGAATTGAGATGGTTGACTAATCATGTTGTGTAAGTGTTGTTGCATGCTTATCATTTGAGATTGATTGGTTATTTTCATGATGTTCATTTGTTGAATAACTTGTGAAAGAAGTTGAGTTGTATCAATAGGTATATAGGTTCATATAGGAGGGGTATTAATGTTGATAGGAAGAGGATTTTTAGTGTTGGTGGGAGGAGGATTCTTTGTAGGTGGAGGATTCCCAACATTGGTGTTAGTTTTCTTGAGTGAGGTAGAATAAAAAGGAAGCTTGGTAAGCCTACCATTCTTTTCAGGAGTGTAGATAGCATTATCATCAAGGTTTTTGAATATTTTGGAACCATCTAGATTATCAATTTAAGTAGTGTGATTTGGTGAAGGACTCCAAAAATTGGTATTGGGAAGAGGATTATGACAAAGGATCTCAACTAAATTGCATTGTTTAGTGAGTGGTTAGGCTTAATAGAAGGGGAAGGAAGAAATTAGATTATTTCATTAGAGGTAATGATATAAGTTAGGTTACTATCCAAGTCCTTAATAATGTAATGTTATTGACTAAGATAAGGTTAAAAAGATGTCATCATGATGAAACAAGACTATATAACCACACAAAGAGAACAAAAAATGATAAAAAATAATATAGGAATGACTGAGTCAACCTAACATAAAAAATAAGGACTATAAAATTGTATAGGGTCAATCAGGCCAATCTAATACAATGTACAAAGACTAGCAAAAAAAGTAAAAGATGATACAAATAGTGCAAGTTTGACTAGCTTGACCTAATACAGTGGATAGAGGCTAAAAAAGATACTAGGTCGATAGGGTTGACCTAGTACAATAAACATGTTACTTGTTTTGTCCATATCTTTAGTTCTACTTATCCATTTTATAAACCATAAAATGCATTAGATTCATGATGACATAGGGAATATGAGAAAGTTAATATAAAATTGTGAATTGAAACAATAAAATTTTCCAATAATGAAAAGAAATAAGTACTAAAGGGAAATAAATAGTCAATTTAATTGATGTTGTCCAATCTAATTGATGCACATAAAGCAAAATCTTTAACTAACACTGGCTAATGTAATATTTTGCATGCATAATTAAATAAAGAGAAATCAAACAACTTGAAATTAAAGCTAGATAATTGGTAAACCTAGAATGTTGATTAGATTATTAAGAATGATTTTAAATGATAGGAAGTTGGTTGTAAGCAAGGTACTAGATATCAATCTATGGATGGTTTTAGGGGAGTTGAGGATGAAAGGGACTCTAGTGTAAATTATACATACTTGGTAATGGGCCCTACCCCCTCACTTCACACACTACAATGATAAGTGTGTTGTGTGCTTATCTAAAATATATCATCAACCATGCTTTATACTTAACTAGAGCATCAAGTTGACTTCCCCCTTGGTGATGAAATCTAAGTAGGTTGGCTTGTGTAGTCAAATGTTAAAATTTTTATTGATGTTATGTTATTTGGTTATATGTGCATAAAATAGAAATAGTGAAAATAAGTAGTTAATTAAAAACTTCTTAATTAGACTATGTGAAATATTCTCAGCAAGAAAGTGACTAAAAGAAAAGATGTGATTAACATGCAAGGTGAATTCTATCTTTAAAACAAGGTATAGTAAAAACACTATATGCACAATATATAGAACTAAGTGGACTGGGTCATGCTAGTAATACTAAAGGTAGGATCTGAAAAACCTACTAGGTCAACTAGGTTGACCTAGTTATTTCAAACAACACATAGAACACATAACTAGGTTGACTAAATCAATTCAATTGGTTATACAAGGGCAATTTTGAAGACTACAAACTTGAAAGGAAAGTTTAGAATAGAAAGAGATAGAGAATAAAATACTGGTCTTGATGGTTTAGAGATGGAAATTAAAGAGATTGTTGATCAGGAGCCTTGGATAAAATTGATCTGATCTATAGAACTAGGTCAAGCTAGTTGACTAAGCTATACAAGAACCTATTATAGAAGTTAAAAAAGTGTACTAGGTCAACCTAGTTGACCTAGTAGGTTGAAATAGAAGTCTAGAAAGTGCTAAGAACCTATATTGAATGGAGTTGATCGATCTAGTTGCTTATTCCTATGTATAGATAAAAATAATTGGGTCCACAGAATCAAACTAGTATGTCAAAATATATGATAAAAATAATGACAAAGAGAATGAAATAAGTGAAAAAAATCTTGCAAGGGTTATTTTCACAGCGAGTATGCAATTGTAATTGCATGATGTACATGACTTAATCCTAGATCGGATAAGATAGAGCACATATACACTTCTAATTTGGTATAAACTTGTTAAACAGGAGCATGACCAATATGGGGATCCACTAGACCTAATTAAGGGATCAATTGTATCACTTCTCATAACATACCATGATAGGAAGGGTTCCAAATCCTACAGTCTAACACAATCTGTAAACAACCCTAAAATATTCCTATGATTTGATATTTCACTTATTCTAACAAACAAAAGATTAAACTATTCTAATAACAAGAAAAGTAAACTAATCTAGTGTGCACCAAAGCTTGTGGCACAAAGTGGGGGTTAGAACACAACAAATAAACAACAACTAAGCTAAACATGCATAGGAGACATATACTCACATCATTTTATACAAAATCATAATACATGGAAGATAAGAATACGCAATACATTATCTATCTACTCTTATAAAGGATAAATAAAGTTAGGAATACTCACCTTTGAAGATGAACCTATCAATCCTCAATCTATCCTTTGGCCAAGGTGCTTCATAAGAGATTATTGTGGTTAGTAAGGATAACGAAGATAAATCATCTCTATGCTACACAACCTACCTAAGCATCCAAAATACTTCTCCACAAGATAAGATCAGAGATCTAAAGAAAGTATTGAACCTTAAATTTTTATTTCTCAAGTAAAATGGTCAATTAGTAGATGCTCATTCTAACTTCTTCAATTAATTTAACTCTCTCTTATGAAATTTTGGTAAATGAACTTGTATATATAGGTGGATCTCACCTTAAAACTTTCAATCATGTCAATTTTACTAGGTCAACTAGGTTGACCTAACACATTTTCAGGCTAACTCACTAGGTCTATGCTAGGTTAGCCAAGAGCCTAAAAAACCAAAAGAGCTAAAGTGTCCCCAAAACACACTAGATCATCTAGGTCAACCTAGTTTGATAAATAGGTCAAAAGGGTAACAAGGTAAGAAATGAAGAAATAAAGAATGACAATGATTAGAATGGATAGGAAAGAGAACAATAAGCCTAGGGTTCATAGTTTTAGGAAGCAAGAGTGTATATGTCAAGTGGAAAAAGGAACAACAATATTATTAAGCACAAATGGTCTGGTCACCCCTTTTCTTGGTGTACCCCTTAAAGAATGCACTTAGAGAGATTGAGACTCGATAGGTTCTTGTAAGATACAAAGTGTTAATATTGTATATAGCCTCCACCTTGTGTAATGGCCTTGAAAGTGTCTATATCCATTCAAAACATCAACTATATGACATTACACCTACATTTAATCACCTCATCATCCTTTTTATGCCAAAATTGAGCTCCTTTGATTGACTAAATAGCCAATTAGGCCTATTATGCCTAATTTCCTATGTTTTAATGTTGAGTATCCATGAAAGACATATTAGAGAGCTTGAGAACTTGTGATGACATGATATCTATACTTGAAACAACAATTTATACTATGTCATAATCTCTCTTTATCAAATTAAACCTACACATTTTCCTTCCTTAGTTGACTAAGCCATTCATCTTTAATCACTTATAGACTATTACTTTTGAAATAAGTTTTAGAGGCATTTAAAACTAAAATTTTGGCATATGATGACTTGAGGAGGTATATCAAGTCCCAAAACATCATCTCCAACCATTGGGATCTCCTCAAATAATTCTAAACCCCGCTTTATGCTCAAAATACTATAAAAGTACATATTTCTAACACTTTAATACCATTTCTATATAAACATGTACCATGGGTGGTGTTTTATCTTAGTGAAATTTATCATCCATGTGATTTCTAGGTCATTCTAGGGTGTTAGGATATCAATACATCAAGTTTTTTGAGACCAGGTTTGCTTAGGGTTTTAGGGAGGTTTAGGAGTGCTTAGGAGTCTTAAGGATACTTAATGAAGTATAAACATTCAATTATAAGTCAAATTTCATGGATTTTAAGGGATCTAACATAATCACCTTTCATTAATGGTCTAGGTTCTGATGCAAAGGGTGGATGAAGATATTAATATTATAAGATGACCTTAGGGTAGTCTGCAAGACATTTATGAATGCTTAACTTATTAACATTCATTCATAAAGATATACCCCTTAATTATAATTAACTTATCATATATTATTATTCCATAGGAATAATTAAACTTCCCTAGTATATTTGGCTCTGAGCACCTATGTGATGGATTAGGTGAGCATTTGAAGATGGCCTTCAAACTGTCTATGTGCAAACTGACTAGTTTGAACATTATCTAAAGGCTGATAAAATTTACCACCTCTTGGGACTTATAACATAATTTTTAGGTATTATAAAAATAATTCATGTTTAATTGATCATTTAAATAATCAAAATAGCTTGAAGGGGTCTAAATATGGAACTGTGGTCTATGTGTAGGCTTGTGTACCTAACTGTGATAGCCCTTTCTCCAATGATCTTGATCATATTAGATGATTAGGAATTTGAGGGGGGGGTGGTTGGTAACCTTTAAAAACCATACCTAATTTAAACCAAACCTTTTTTCAAGTCTTTAATTATATATAGACCTTGTTAGACATGGGTGCATCCCTCATCTCAATGAGTGACTTTAGAAACAAGCCTTGGTCTAAGACAAAATAGTGGGTATACCCACTATTTTTCCTAACCATGTAAACCTATCATAATATTAAATACATTATTAAAACCATTTATACCAAATATAAATACTTGAATATTCCTACAAGGGTTTCTTTTGATAATTTTGGCTCAAACTAATAGTTTAGAAACCTACAGACTGTGTGCTTAGTGTGACTATCTTGAGTATAACCTTCACACTATATTATAAGGTATTTGGGAATATGGGATGTTTTTCATGTTAAAATTTTATTAAACTTAAATTATGGTCTATCAATTCCCCTTTCCTTATATACCCTATCGTCTAAGCCTATCTAGGGTTATTGGCTCACTATGCCAATCTGACCCTAGAAGTTTGCAAGAATACCTCTTGAATTAATTTAAATTATAAACCCATTAAGTGATCTAGATATATATTAATTATCCTCTCTTGGTAATTACCACTCTTGTTCCATCCTCTATTTAAATATTATTTGATTCTCCCAATATATATATATATATATATATATATATATATATATATATATATATATATATATATATATATACACACACACACACACACACACACACACACACACACACACACACATATATATACATATATATACATATATATATATACACACACATACATATATATATATATATATATATATATATATATATATGTATGTGTGTGTGTGTGTGTGTGTGTGTGTGTGTGTGTTCTCTTAGGGCTACCTGACTAAGTTTTACTGGAAACCCTATGTATATCCTATTTTGTTTATGACTTGACTAAGGATAGGATCTCAGTCCTAAAAATGTCTCACTCTTTTTTTTAATCTAATATCCTACTCATGTATTGAGACTAATTTACTCATCTTTGCCTATGAGCCATTAGGACAACTACTTAATTGCACTACCAAATCTACCTTGGTGACTAGCCTGTAGGTGGGTTTTCTAGAAATCTTGACTGAATAGGGGATAAATTTTCCTCCATATGATTTTTTTTGAGATTTTATGAGTAAAATTACATTTTAGAGACCTATGTGATCTCATTCATTCATCTAAATACCCCAAGATAGTGATTTCCATCACACCATACTTAATTCTAATAAAGCTAAATAAAGTAGTTTTAGGTGTGTATAGAAGGGGGGATTTTGGGCCCTAGAGTGTCATATTAATATCTTCATTCCCTTAAGGTATTATGAGGTATTATAAATCTTAAAAACACCCCTAATTGATGAGTGCCATTTAACTCTTCATTTAATCAATGTTCAATTTATGTCTTATCAACTAAGGTTGGTGTCTAAAGCTATCTGTAGTAAGGTATAGGATGGTAAATATAGAATTCTACTTATGGGAGTGTTTGATGGTCCTATTCTAACTTTGAATAAAGAAATAAATGTGTCCTAAAATACTTGATTCACTCTTTTTCTGAAAATGAAAAGATGTAACTATTTAATTAAATAAATCCACTCTTTTGCTTGAAAGTAAAATCACACTCCTATTTATGCTTGCGTGGAAAGTAAAATCAAACTCCTAACTTAAAAAGGAAATTTGCTTCACATGTTTGTTGTAAAAGAAAACACACTTTTCTTAGAAAGGAAATGAATTTAGAATAAGGAAATGCCTTTAAAATTGTGAATTTATTTTGATGTTTTTATGAGTAAATACAAATATTAACAAGATTCTAATTAGTTATAACAGAGTTAATAGAACATAACATAAGTACCATACATAATTCCTAATTATAAGAAGAGTGGGCCCTTTCTCCTCTTAGACTCAGGAACAAAGATTAATCAATGCTAGAAATTGAAGTGATAATTCATAAAACTAAAATGATTACAATCTGGCTAAAACCTATAATATGCTTGTATGAATCTTTCCTTTATTCTCATATCTTCAATGACAAAAGTCTTACCTTTTATACTAATACAATAAACTCAAAATAGGATGCAAATAAATAATATTCTTTGGTCGGTCCAATCATCTAAAGATAGGAGATTGGATTTCTAAGAGATCTATTTATTCTGGTGAAATAGATATACTATCCTATAATAGTCCTAAGATCCAAATCTATACAACTTTATCAAAAATAAATCCTACAAAATAGTAGGTAGGTATTTTTCTTATTTGACTCTAGCTAGAATGATTCTCTCTCATCTTATCTGGCCGCTAGCTTCCCCATTTATAGCTTTATCTTTATAGAATCCATAGAATTGACCTTGTAGAGTCAATAGGAACAAGCCTATGGAGTCCATAGAAACAAGCCTATGGAGTCAGTAGAAACAAGCCTACATGGTTTGTAGAAATAAGCCTATAGAGTCTATAGAAACAATCTTGTAGAGTCTATAGAAACATTTTGTGTGAGTTCATAGTTATGCTCGATGAAGATCAAAATTGAACTTTCACTATACATCACCTATGTCTTCTTCCTAAACATTCTTCACAACAAAAATCACTAAAACATGTTATGTATTAGACATTAATGAAAAGGTAAAGGTTTAGTCTTTGGTTCAATATAAACAAGACAAATATCTACTTTCCATATAATAACTATCTAACAATTTATGATTTACATAAGATAATATCCTTAGAGAGATGAATTGAGGGAAATAACATGTCAATAATGAGCCATATTCTAAGCTCATTATCTCCCCCTGACTTTTCCTTTTGCAAGTCCCATTGTAAACATTCATTGGCATTCATAGCTCTGGTATGTACTTTCCATACTTTGACTCAAATCATATTCATCAAATTCATCTATTATATGCTTGTTTGAATCTATTGTAAACCCTTGATGTTATTGAATCATTTGTTTCCATATATTGAATTGCTCATCTGATTGTGGAGCCCAACTCTACCATCCTAGAATAGGTATGATCAATAAAGGAGGTCTATATCTCATGTCAATCCATTTCTTTTCTCCCCTAGAGTTTATTACCTCTATTAAGATTTATAAAATTGAGGAAGCTCTCCTCATACTCCATCTTAAATTATTTGGAGACATCACCTCTCATCTGTTAAGAGGCACTAAAAATTGGTCCCACCTATGCACACTAGCAATCACCATTGAATCAAAACTCTGTCTTGAAAATAAGTCAAAATAAATAGCAAAATCATATAAAGCTTATAAATAATGAGTTTTAACTTCATCACTTAAATAAGTGCAGTTAAAATTTTATTTGATCAATCTGGGGATAGGAAAGGCTGGTCTAATACACAATTTTATAGTCTTAGCCTGATTTGTATACTCCTCAAGTTTGCTTTTCCATGCTAGTTGATTTTTTAATGTAGAATGCAATACTCTCATTTTAAATTCTCCTACATGAAGGTTTATTAAAAACTTATTATGCTCATGGTCTCCTATGATCAAATCATGCAAATAAAACTCACAAAGCAAATATTACTGATCAGATTCATTACTATAGAAAATTTCAAGAGATATTGTTGGCTATAAAATCTTGTAAGGATGATGACAAGAGATCCTTAGAAGCTACCATCTATAAAAATTTTCAAATACAAATAAACTATATGCAGGAGAAGGACTCCTACATGCCAAAAGAGATTCCCCTAATTTGCATGCATCCTATAAAATTTCTTCTAAATCTTGGACCTTAGATTCTAAATCTCATTTTCCAATATTTTGTTTAAATAAGTTGAAGTTTTGTTTTTCTATTTGAGCATGGAATATTCTTCTTCAATTTTATTTAGTATTTGTAATGTAGGAATACCTAGATAACTTTTTTGACAACTACAGTCAACAAATACTTTAGCAAGAGAAGGTACAACATCAGAAGGTGCTTTGGAAGATTTTACCAAACTCTACAATCTCATATTTTCCTTCTTCAAATTTTATACATATATCCAAAGATATATTTGTTCATTTTCATTTTCCTTTATTATTTCCTCTAATCTATGAACTTCAGTTGCATGATTGGTAGATTTTATGTCTAATTTTTACACCAATAATGAGTTGAGATGATCCTTATTCTGTAATTGATTGATCAAGTCAATAATGTTAGCTATTTGTTATTGCTCTAGATTTTGAGCTTGAGAAAGCTGTAAGGTCAACTAAATAACATGATCATTTAGATTAGATGACTCACCTTTCTCATTTATGCATACAATTTCCCCCTTATTTATTGTAGCTTTAATTGAAATAGGTGGTTGTTCCACCATACTTGATTCCTCTGCCATGTTTGGCTCTTCTTCTGGAATTGGATCCTCCATTATGATTGGAGAGTTCCTTTAGAAAGGATTTTCTTCAACATCTACAGTTGTAAGGATATTTTGGTGTATGGAGAATGAGATACCATTTTAAGACTACTTAGAATGTCTGTAGCCTCTTGTTCATCTTCATTTATAAAAATTAGCCTTCTCCTTATTTTAGTCACTCTATGAGCTACACTCGATTGTCTTTCCTTTTTAACCATCAAATCCTTAGTCTTGTTAGGTTCTGTAGCAACCTTTCATCTCAATTTTCTT
Source organism: Torreya grandis (assembly GCA_037957365.1). Classification (NCBI taxonomy): domain Eukaryota; kingdom Viridiplantae; phylum Streptophyta; class Pinopsida; order Cupressales; family Taxaceae; genus Torreya; species Torreya grandis. The sequence continues at coordinate 83,772 of JARHVA010005603.1, read as the reverse complement.
CTTCCTAACAAAGGAATTGGTTGCACTATAGATTCATGAGGTTCTTGTGGAGACCTTGAAACTTCAAGGATTTGAGACCTTGTGATTCTTCTTGAAGAAGAAGAAGAAGGGAATTTTGTTGAGACTATAGTCTATAATTTCTTCTTTGGAGTTGTTTTCTCAACTAATGCAGCAGGTGGAGATGAATTTTCATGTGGTAAATTTGAGGTTCCTTGTATAGGCAGATTTGGAATTTGTTGTGCTACACTTTTCTAAAATTCCTCCCAGACCTCTTGTCCTTGATGAAGGAAGCGATGTTGGATAATTAGGTGATTAAAGCCATGGTACCTAAGAGCAACATTAAGATGTGTAACAGTAATTTTAAGGGCACCATATAATAAGTATGGGATGTTGATCTTGTAATGAGGATTTTTCCTCCCATGCTTAATGTGTATTAATATTTTCATGGTATCTCCTCCTAAAAGATTGTGTTACCCCTCACAAATAATATACTTGAGTACCCACTTGGCTATAGATTTCCAAGGTTCAAGAAGTGAATTTATACTAATCCATTTTGATTTTCCCTTGAAATATATTAGATAGGAAGTCCTAGTCTATTCATTACCATTAAATTGACTAATTAAATTACTAAATAAAATTTTTCTTATCGCTCTCATTCCTTCTTCTAGAACTTGTATGATTTGACTTATAATTTGAGTTGAAACAAGAATAACAATGCCTTTAACAACTAAAAACTTAGGGGTGAGATTAGTGATGAATTGTCTTACCATTATTTTGTCAAAACCCTATAAATTTTCAATGAAAGGTAGCTAGTCATTTGCTCTAAACACTGCCACAAAAGCTGTCTTTGTAAAACTTTACTACATTCTTTGGCTCTGATCTCATTTTCTGTCCCAATTCTACATGGATTTATAGACAACTCTATTCCTTTAACTTAGATTAGGGTTTAAACTAGTCTTCTATTGAAATTGATAGGCAACAGTCACTGAGAATTTATAGGCAACAATTACTAAGGATCTAGAAGCTAGCTTTTGTTGAAGTTTATACAAATGAAATGGTTCATATGAAACTCCACATCTGCATGAGTTCATATTTTAATATAATTACTTGATACAGTTTAGTGGCACACATTTCTACAGAGTGTGCCAACTATTTTTTCAAATTATTAGAAATTGAATGAAATGATGACATGGAAATTTGATGGTGACAATGATTTATCACTTCATTTAAAACCCCTTTTATTAAATTCCAGCATTATCATTATTTATGATGCACACCTATCCATACACCTTTGGTGACTTGTTTACATGCTTCTTCATTATGGTATGTGTCATGTCATTGCATTTTGAAAGGTTCAAATTTGGTTCATCTCCATAAAATAAGTCTTAATTAAATCAAATATAGTTAGTTAACTAAACATAGATAAATATAATATATGTCTCACTTACTTTTGACCTCAGATTTATCCTTTGCTCATTATTTGTCCTGCACAAAAAAGTTTGCATGGATTAGTCAATAGGTGTTGAAAGAATAACTTTTATTGCATGGAGAATACCAATCATAGTAACATGATGATGATATATATATATATATATATATATATATATATATATATATATATATATATATATATATATATATATATATATATATATAGTTTTTTCCCTTTGGCCAACCATTGCTAGTTTTCTTGCCAAAGCCCTTTTTTTTGCAATGCATAGCCAGCCAAAAAGCTAGTTTTCTAGGCATGCATTGTCAAAATTATCCCTGGAAGGATTTTAACTATTGATATATTTATTTTATTTTATTATTATTATTATTTTTAATCATCAAGGAGCAGGTTTTATATAAGAAGTAGAGTCCTATAGAAAGGCCACTTGATCTTTTACCTTTTGAATAAATTCTTCTCTATTAAGAGGTTTTTGATATAGCTTCAATATATGTCCATTAACTAACAAAGATATTCTACTGTCATCAATAGGTATTAACTTAAAAAAACCATTTTTAAAGACCTCCTCGATCTGATAAGGTCCCAACCACCTCATTTGTAGTTTTCTTTTAAACTGTTGAAATTTGGAATCAAATAATAGTGCCCATTCTCCTTTCTGAAACTTATGTTGCTTGATCTATGAATCATGCCAAACTTTTCTTTGATGTTGTACCAATTTAGTTCATTGTAGTGATTCCATCCTCATCTCATCAAGTTAATTAAGTTTTAAGAGTCTTTATTTCTATATTTATTCTAATTCAATCCCTACGTCTACAGCTATTTTTAAAGTTTATAATTCAAATTCAATAGAGAATAAGGGCTTCTTACCATAAAGCAATTCATAAGGTGACAATCTAGTTATTATTTTCCAAGTAGTATCATAGGCCCAAACAACCTTTGGTACCTTATCTACCCAATCCTTTCTGCTAGAATTAACAACCTTGGTTAAAATGGTTTCCCATTAGCTTGTGGATGGTATGAAGATGTTTTTCTATGTTGAGTTTGATATACTTGCATGAAGTGTTTTATCATGTTTGACATGAACTTCGGTCCTTGATCTAAGACTATCTCCTTTGGAGCACAAATTTTTTGTATAATTTTGAAATATAATAAATCAACTACCATCTCTTCTCTTGCATGAGTTAATACTTCCACTTCTGCCCACTTGGTCACATAGTCTGTACATACTAGGTGATATTATTTTCCTCTAAAAGGAGGATCCACTAGACATATAAAATCAATTCCCCATTTCTCAAATAGTTCTAAAACCAATTGAGGATGAGGGTGCAGAGGCATCTCTATTGAAAGATTAGGCTATCCAATTCTCTGACAAGCATCACAGTGTCTGACATATCTTTTTAATTACTAATGAAGGTGAGGCCAATAGTATCCTAATCCTAAGATTTTATGTATGGTTATTTGAGCTAAGTAATGACCTCTTCCTGGTTCAAAATGACAAGCTCTGATGATATCATAAGCTTCAACCTTTATCACACACCTTTGAAACATATGGTCAGGTCCAATTTTAAATAACATTTCATTAATCCATTTAAAAGAAGGACTTTCTTTGATTAAACATTTCTTTTATTTTTGTGAAAATTGTAGAGGAAACTTCCCTATGGTGAGTTAATTGGATATATCAACAAACCATGAAGATATTGATGAAATAGAAAATAGTTATTCATTTATAAATTCATCTTCCACTAGTTCTTCTTCACTTGTAGTGTTCATTCTTGACAAGAAATTAGCAACCACATTAGACTTCTCTAGTTTATCTATAATAGTAACATAAAATTATTATAATACCAAAAACCATCTCATAATCTTACCTCCCACAATTAGTTTGTTGGTAAGATATCTAATAGCTAAATGGTTTGTATAGATAAATAGCTTGTACCCTATTATGTAGTGTCTAAATTTAATTGCATAGACTACAACTAGGAATTCCCTCTTAGTTGTGATGTAATTTCTTTTAGCAGGTGTCGTATTTTTACTAATATAATATATAGCATACATGTTACCCTCTTCATCCTTTTGTCCAAGGAATTTTCCTATTGTTGTATTGGAAGCATTTGTGTATATATGGAATGGCTAAGTCTAATATGGTCCTCTCAATACTGGAAAAGTAATGATTTTAGCTTTGATGGTCTCAAAGGCCTGTTGACAACTGTCACTCCATTTGAATGTGTTTTCTTTTGTAAGCAAGGCAAACATAGGGGCAACTATTTGGCTAAAATTATCTATGAAGCATCTGTAGTAACCAACATGTCCCAAAAAACTCTTAATTTTAGTTTTTGTTTTTGGAATGGGTAAGTTGGAGATTATTTCAACCTTATTTGGATCTACTTGAATGCCTTTTGTATAAATATGGTGTCCTAACACTATTCCTTCATCCATCATCAACAAACATTTCTCATGGCTCAAATATAATTGATGTTATTCACATCTGATCAATACTCTTTCCAAGTTGGTAAGAACCTCTTCATAAGTTTTACCATGAATGATGAAATCATCCATATATACTTCAACATAATTTGTAAGGTCAGAGAATATTGCCAAAACTACTCTTTGGAAGGTTGTTGAAGCATTACAGAGTCCAAATGGGAGTACTCGGTAAGTAAAAGTTCCCCAAGGGTAGGTAAATGTGGTTTTATCTTGATCTTCATCTACCACCATTATCTAGTTATACCCACTAAACCCATCTAGAAAAGATAAATATCTCTTTCCTACCAAGTTGTCAAGAACTTGATTAATGAAAGGCAGAGAAAAATAATCTTTTAGTATTACTTTGTTCAGTTCTCTATAATCTACACATACCCTTAATTTTCCATTTTTCTTGGGCATAATTACTAGGGGTGAAACCCACAGATTATCTGAGATGGGGTAAATAAACCCAACTTTCAAAAAAAATTGGATCTTAGATTCTACTATCTCCTTTAACGCTAGGTTTATTCTTCTTTGTGGTTGTCTAACCAATTTGATAGATTCTATGTAAATGTGATGAGTGTAAATGCTAGGGTGAATTATCTTTATGGTGGTATAATCCCAAACAAAATCCTTGGTATGTCTTTCCATTACTTTAAAGAGTTGATATTTCTCTTCATTTGTTAACCAACTATTGATGTTCACACTCTTTTTAGGTAATATCATGATTAGTTTTGTACCTAGGTAGTTAGATTATATTTGCTTAAATTCACTAATCAATGAGTTAAGAGGACATGGATGAGAAATTAGCTTATGAAACGTGGTTACATTATCAAAAAAATCTTTTTCAAGAGGAATCAGTCTTACTAAAGAATAATGGAATGCATCTAAGAAATGAGTTTGCTATTGCTCTGCCAATTTCCACACGCTTTCCTGAATTAATCCATGATCATATGATGAGAAAATAATAGAATAAGTAGAATTGGAGGTTTCCTAATATTTTTTCTAACCTAAGAATCCTAAATTAAGGTCATTCATAGTTTCTAGACTGACAGAGTCCATAGATTTTAGACTGGTAGAGTCTATAGCTTTCAAACTGGCAGAGTCCATAGCTTTCAGACTAGTAGAGTGTATAGATTCTAGGTATATGTCTCAATTCAATTATTTCAAGTTTTTTTTAACTATGATCATATCTAAGGAGGAAATGTTGTTTGATTCATCCACCCAAAGTTCTTGTATGTGATTTATTGATGGTTTTGTAGGAGGATACAAAGAGATGCATTTGGATTTTAACCCATTAAAAATGGTCATGTCTCTTGACTTGAAATCAATTAATGATACTACAGTATCCAACCATGGTCTACCTAGGATTATGGGATATCCTAGATTATTTGTTTTAGGTTGTAAGACCATGAAATCTACTAGATATTCCGAAGACTCTAGTAGTACTTCAACATTTTCTATAGTCCCTTCTAGTTTAGTTATAGATTGGTCCACCATTTGAAGAATGGTAGTTGTGGGTTGCATTCTCATAATATATAATGTATGGAGAGTATCAATTGTCATAACATTAATCATTGCTCCCAAATATACCAAGACATTAGGAATTTCTTTACTTCTGATTATGACTTTGATCACTAGGCTTCTTAGATCTGCATATTTTGGAACTAATAGTTTTCCTGTTAATAAATCAGTAACTTTTCCATCAACATGAATGGTTTCTAGATATTTTGCTTTCCTCCCAAGTGTCTTGATACAAAGGTTTTTGATGATCTTGTTCAATTAAAGTATATCCCTAATAGCTTGTAGTAGGGGTACCTCAATATTGATCTTTTGCAACTCATGGACCAAGTTTGATTATGGTTTAATATCATTTTCTCTAAATATTTTAGGAAAAGGAACTACTGGTGTAGTAGTGTTTTCCTTGTTTACTTCAGGGATCATTTTGATTTTGGCTTCTCTAGTGTTTAATTGAGATGATTTTATTTTTTCTTTTTCATCAAGTATCTCAAAAATAAGAACTTGAGGTTTTTATATAGTTTTCCCTGATCTTAAATGTATGTCTAAACAATCAATAGCTCCAACATTCATTGTCTCTTCTTATTCATTAACATAAATAAGTGTTGGCTATTTTTTTTTTGGATTTTCTATTGGTTGTGTAGGTGTTAAGGGTTGATTGATTTGTCCTTGTTGCTGAATAACTAGAGGTGGCATTATAGTTTGTTGTTGAAGTGGTCTTCCTAGTTGGGTGAATTGTTGTTGTGGGTTCCACTACTAATTCTATTGTTGATATGGTTTTAGAATCCATTGATGTTGTGGTACCCATTATTGTTGTGGCTGTGGCACCATCCATGGGGGTGTTCGTATCCAATCTTTTCCTACCCATGGATTTTGGATTGATGGAATTTGGGATTGATTCCAAAAATGTGAAGAAACTAAAACATTCAATGGTGCCATCCATGGATTAACTAGGTTTCTTGCATTAAACTATCCTTGAGCCTGGTTTTGTGGGGAAAAGTTTTATCTCTAGATATAATTTACTTCTTTAGTGAACTGGACTTGTATTTTCATTTGATTTTTTAAAATAGGCAGAAGGGTGAAATTTTTGGTATCATGATCTATTGCATCATAGATCCCACATTATGAAATATTGGTTTTATATAAGGGAAGTCTCTAAGGGCATGTTTCTATCTAAACTTAAGACAAAAGATTTATAAGGGTTATATTGCATTTGCCTTAGCTTGAAGGCCATCTAAATTAATATTTAGTGTAGCTAGAATATCCATCTTTAGATTGGCAAATTCTTCCATTAGCTTACCCACTTCATTAGATTTCCCAAACCTTCATCTCCTAATTTTGGGTTTTGTTCAAGATTAGTTGGTACAAAGCTAAAAAATCTGATCAAAAGCCAACTTATTTATATCTCCACCTCCCATCAAATTTAAGGAATCTCTAGTATCTTCATCTAACCCTTTTAATAAAACCAATTTTTGAACTTCTTCAGTGAGTGGATAATTGCTTCTTTTATGAGTGAACATGAATATATCTAAATAATCCTCTAAATATTCATCCTCATTCTATTTGATTTTGAAGAAATACTCTTTTCTTTCTCACACTCATTAGTAATCTTGATACTTATTTAAGAATTTTGTCTCCATGTCATCCCATGTTCTAATAGAATCACTAGGTAAACCCATAAACCATCTCATAACTACATATTTAAGTGTAGAGGGAAATAGTTTTAATTTTTGGCTATCGGTTATGTAATCATAGGTTTGACATAGTACCTTAAACTCAAACAAGAATTGATCAAGATCTTTTGTAGATCTTCCCCAAAAATTTGGCAGATTAGCTAGTGAAATATTTTTCATGGGGGTTTGATCATTAGGATCTATAATAATAGAAAAGGAAAAAGTCCTTCCTAGTTGTGCAAGTTATTGATTTTGTTGGAGAGCCATATTTTATTCTTCTAATGATATTTCAAAGCTGGGATGAGCTTCCCACTAAATATCAATTATGGGTTGTTTAAAGTTCTCAAAATTTTCTTCAGATATGGATCTTTGAAATGCTTCTTCTAAGTCCTTGGAAATATTTAAATAATGTCTTCCCTTAAGAGATTGATCCTGAGGAAGTTGCCCTATGGGGCTCGCTTGTGGTAATGGCCTAGTTTATATCCAAATTTCTAGAGATTCTTGTAGATAAGTTTCACTCGTAACTTCTAGTTCACTACTCAAAGATGTTGGAGGATTTTAAACTTATGTTCTTGGTGGGAATTTTAGGATGAATCATCCTTTAGAGTCTCTATAATGGTACATCAATTTATTGAATTATTTTGGGATGTTATGGTTTTTACATTTTTTTCTATTTTTTTTCACTCTAGACCAATAATTATTACATTACTAACACCTTGTTTCCCCGGCAATGGTGCCAAAAATGATGAGTGTCATTTAACTCTTCATTTAATCAATGTTTAATTGATGTATTATCAACCAGGGCTGGTGTCCATAGCTATCTATAGTAAGGTATAGGAAGGTAGATCTAGAAGTATGCTTATGGGGGTGTTTGATGGTCCTATTCTAACTTTGACTAAAGAAATAAATGTGTCCTAAACTACTTGATTCACTCTTTTGCTAAAAAAAGAAAAGATGTAACTATTTAATCAAATAAATCCACTCTTTTTCTTGAAAGTAAAATCACACTCCTATTTATGCTTGTGTGGAAAGTAAAATCACACTCCTAACTTAAAAAGGAAATTTGCTTCACACGTTTGTTGTAAAAGAAAACACACTTTGCTTAGAAAGGAAATGACTTTGGAATAAGGAAATGCCTTTTAAACTATGAATTTATTTTGATGTTTTTATGAATAAATGCAAATATTAACAAGATTCAAATTAGTTATAACAAAGAGTTAATAAAACATAACATAAGTACCATACACAATTATTGGTTCGAAGGAGAGGGGGCCCTTGCTCCTCTTAGACTCAAGAACAAAGATTAATCGATGTTGGAAACTGAAGTGATAATTCTTAAAATTGAAATGATTACAATCTGGCTAAAACTTGTAATATGCTTGTATAAATATTTTCTTTATTCTCATATCTTCAATGACAAAAGTATTACCTTTTATACTAATACAATCAACTCAAAATACGATGCAAATAAATAGGATTCCTTGTTCAATCCACTCATCCAAAGATAGGAGATTGGATTTCTAAGAGATCCAATTATCCTGATAAAATATATATACTATCATATAATAGTCATAAGATCTAAATATATAAAACTTTATCAAAATCAAATCCAATAAAATAGTAGGCAGGTATTTTCCTTATTTGACTCCAGCTGGAATGATTCTCTTTCATCTTATCTAGCCGCTAGCTTCCCCATTTGTAGCTTTATCTTTATAGAATCTAAAATATTGACCTTACAGAGTCAATAGGAATGAGCCTATAGGGTCCATATAAACAATCCTATAGAGTCTATAGAAACAAGCTTACATAGTCCATAAAAACAAGCCTACATAGTCCATAGAAACAAGCCTACAAAGTCCATAGAAACAAGATTGAAGAGTTTGTAGAAACATTCTATGTGAGTTCATAGTTTTACTGGATGGAGATCAAAATTGAGCTTTCACTATACATCACCTGTCTTCTTCCTGAGTATTCTTCACAACAAAAATCACTAAAACATACTATGTATTAGACATTAATGACAAAGTAAAGGTTTAGTCTTTGGTTCAATATAAAGAAGACAAATATCTACTTTCCATGTAATATCTATCTAAAAATCTATGATTTGCATAATATAATATCCTTAGAGAGATGAATTGAGAGAAATAACATGTCAGTGATAGGAAAAGACATCATAGTAAATGTTTTTAGATTGAGCCTCAGACATAGAATACATCCAAATAGATCTTTTCATTGTATTCTTCATTGTGAAACTCTTACCCTCAATATTTCCTTAATCACATGGTACTTTCCAACTCTATTTCTTGTAACCTTATATATTTTATCCTCAACATATTGACTATAGTTGTGTTATGGTTTTGTTTTAGGTGTTAGCTTTGCTAAGCATTATTAAGGGGGTCAATGTATTTACACTTATAGGTTTTGGGTCTCCTTGAACATCATTAATACTCTAAATATTCATAATATACTCCACAATCCCAAGAATATGTTTTCTCCTCAAATTCTTCATTTGCTAAGCCTAAGCTAATAAGGTGGTTATAGGTGCTTGTTGGGATTGTATAGGGTAGTGATTGAGGTAGTGGTGTGAGGTGTAATGATGGTATAAAAATTATTGTATAGACTAATAATCCTATGTGGGAGAGAATGAGGTGAAGGTATTAATGAATTACATGACATCATACTAGCTAACCCACCCTTGCATTGACTTTCATTCACCCTTAAACTTTTTATTCATCATCATCCATCATAACATCTTTTAAAACCCTCCATGGTGACTCCTGACTGTGTCAATCCTCTGTATGAATAGAGGATGCGCATGGGAGTGATATTAAGGTGTCAATATGGTTTCTTAACTTTATTGGTTATCTTTAGCACTAATATCTATCCTGGATAATCATTAGTCACTATCATAAGGTTGATTGAGTATAAGGAAACCAAATACCTTGAAATCTCTAAACTTACCTTAACTTCTTCTAATATGGTAAGTTGGGACTATTACTAGGCCTTGAAACTTGATTTCAGTGACTAAATTCATTTGTGTTACTTTGGCACTATATCTTAGTAAATGAAATCATCTTATGTACATTTCATCTCACTTGAATGGGCTCCTAAAAATACTTCAAACACCTTGCACTTTTTGATAGTAGTGATGACTGTTGTAGGTGCTTATTAAGATTGAGTTTTGGTTTCTTTCCATCTGTTAAGCTATAAAATATCCTTTCAATCATAAATACCCTATTTGAATCATGAAATTTTAATTAGTTATCACATGGAACTTAATATAGGTTCTATTGAACCATGGTTTTGGGTGTTAAAATATAACATCACCTTTTTAGTCCCCTGCTATAGTAGGCTTAAGGGTTGGTTGTGTATGAGATCCCCTTAAATATTCACTAATTTTTATCTTACACTTTTTGATATCCATTAAGGGTGTACACTTGGTTCATATTCTATAGAATTTTATCTCAAATCCCTCAATACTCATGATATCTTGAATTCCTTTTCAACTTTTTTCAAATTATCTTTTTCCCTTAAATCCATGCCTCTGATTTGAGCTCTTAAGAATCTTGACTGAGTCTTAAGTGATGATGAGGAGTATTCTTAACCCTATCTCCTTTATGCATTCTTAATTTGGATATGTGATGTATAATTTGGATATATTACACATGAAGGAGCAACAAACTACTTCTTTAGGTGACACTTAGTCTTTTGCTCACAATATACCCCCTATTCATGCTAATTTGTATAGTGAACTATGGATTTGACATATTAAATGGCTTGTGGAGATTATTATTCTTGAGGATGAATGTTATAATAGTTACATAAGGCAAATGAGACATGTGAGAGACCAAAGGAATACTAAAATAGTTCAAACATCATCACAATCCTCTCCTAAGTCTACCAAAATCCTATAGTTTCAAGAAAATCAACACCTACTCTACATAAAGGAGAAAGATTAGAGTTGGTTTGATTTTGAAAATACCAAACATGTGGGATAGGGGTGTGGATGATGTATATTTTCCATGGTATTATTTTTAACATGAAACAAATAATTATTTGTAGAAAAACTTCAATAGTAGACCAAAATCATTGCAAAGCATAATCCTTGCATAAACAAATAATTTTGTGGGAGTGGTCAAATTGTTAGGCATTATTAATAAATCACAAGAGATGTATTTCCAAATAATTTCCATGGATGAGATATTCAAGGGACATATTTTCACCCTCCAAAATCTTGGGTCATGAATTTCTCTCTCCTCTCCATACTAAGTGAAAACATGAGATGTTATACAAGTTACCAAAGAGGGAAATGAAAATATGGGATAGATTTTTGTTATATTAGGGATATTCAACTCTTCCAAATATTTTATTTGTACTTTAGAGGTACATATACATCCATGAGATCATATATAAGGAAACCCCTACAAGTACACTTATATAGACTTGGCAAAAACACCTACTTTTAGATTAAAACTACAACAATTGCTTTGGAAGTTTATGGAAGAAGGGTGCCAAGTGTTTCTATAGTTGGTGAAGGCATGTACAAATATATTCCATCAAATTTCAAACATTTTTTCCCTTCAAAATGATACTTTAATCAAAAACCACCTTTTGAAGTCATAAAAGGGTAATAAAACATGGTGAAAGTGATGGGTGTATATTACAACTTAACTTCTTCACCATTTTGAGGAGTGGTATGGAATTTGGGAAGGTTAATTTGATTTGAACATTGTAATACATGAGTAAAATTACCCCTTTTACCACTTAAACCTCTTAAACTCACTTGATTATGGTCATGAATGCCTAAAATAATACTAGGTTCCACAAGTTTTATACCTTAATCTTTTCAAATAAACCTCAAATGATGTTAAAAGGGATAAAATGACTCAGAAACCCTTGACAAGGTTAAGTTTAAAATTTAGGGTTGACCATTTTAACCTGAGGGTCAAAATTGGTCAACATAACCTTCATGAGGAGAAGATAATATTAGACGTCTATGACGTTGTCATAGATGATCAAAGGTGTATTAGAGACCTGACTATGTTGATAAGGCCATGATGAGGTAGTTGATATCTAGAGAGAGTAGATAGAAATTTGAGTATGACATTACTGTCATAGAGATTAGAAGAAAGAGAGAGAGAGAGAGAGAGAGAGAGAGAGAGAATAGAAGAAGACCATCATTACGTGTTGATAAGCATCAAAGAAAAGGTGTAAAAATCATTAGTGGTTCAGTGGGTGCTAAGTCATCATATTATTGATTGAGTGGGTGCTTGATCAACAAGGGGGTTGGTGCCTCTTATCAAGTTGGTGCTTGCTAAATCCCAGTGGGTGCTTGGTGAATTAGGGGTTGGTACTTCATGTTGGCTTGGTGCTTAGCTAAATATTGACTGATTGATTTATAGGACTATTTTTCCAAGCTTTTTTTTAATGGGTTTTATCCCCCATGAGGGTTTCCCACCTATGTGATGTGTTATGGCTATTTATGCATTACTATGGTTGATTAATTTTTTCTTCATGCTTATGTACATTGGGTTGATATTTCTTGATGAATGGTAATGAATAAATGATGAAGTGAAAGGAAAAGAGTATTAAGGACACTAATTCACCCCCCATTAGTGATTGTGCTTCCAACAATTATTTATATGGTAGAATATGCTCCTCTTTAGTTTGGTGATGATTGGTGATTTGATTAAAAATCAATTTAGAATCACCAAAAACTTTAATGTACTTTATATGAAGCTTGTTTGCTATGGATAACTTGATTATCAAGGCTTCATATTAATCTACATAGTTATTCTAGGAAAAGGATAATTTATAAAGAAAGTAATGTATTCACCCTCTAGGGTGCAAAATATAATATCAAGACCCACCCCTATTCTACATCTGGATCCATTGAAGAACATTTTACATGGATTAAAATATATAGTATATGTTGTTAATTCATCACAAAAAACTTTGATGAGTAGAAAAGGATCTATCTGTAGCTAATTTGTCAGCTATAAATTGACTTCTTATTGAATTTTTTGATACAAATTTAAGATCAAACTCGATAAGTTTCATCACCCATTTTTTAATAAATCTAGTTAGGTGTGTTTTGTTTATAAGGAACTTTCATGGATCTTATTTAATTATAACATGAACCTCATTATTGAGAAATTAATGTCATAGCTTTGGGGTTGAAAAAACCAAAGGATAATATTTACATTCATAATCAACTAAATAAAGACTAATGTAATAGATTATTTAGTCTTTGGGATCATCATTGTATTATGTTAATAACACCCCAAGGGCCACATGAATGGTTGACATATAAATAAGTAATGGTGTATCAAAAATAGGAGGTGTGAGTAATGGTGGTTTTGATAAATATTCTTTGATTCTACCCAAACATTGTTTACAAACATCATCCCCATATAAGTTTTCTATCCTTTTATAGAAAATGTGTGAAAATAATTATTTTATCAGCCAACTAAGTAATGAAGTGTTGAATAGTCTAAATTCTACCCTATAAACATTGTAACTACTTTAGATGGGTTAATGGTAAAAACCAAACAATGGATTTTAACTTTTTTAGATCAACCTTGATGCCTTCTTGAAAAATAATGTACTCAAGGAGCTTCCCCAAAGATACTCCAAAAATGCATTTTTGGGATTTACTAGAACAAAGAATTTTAATATGCATTCAAATATTTATCATAGGATAGTAGCATAGTCTTAGTGATATTTGGATTTTTCAAGTAAATCATCAACTTAATATTAAATAGTTTTGTGAATAAAATCATAATATATATATGAGTCATGGCCCTTTGTTATACGGCTCTGGTGTCCCCAAAATTTCACACTTAGAAATTTTGGGTTGCCCCCTTTTAAATTTTTTGTATTTTTGTCTTATGCAAGTCAGTTGTCCTTGTTAAACTAGTCCCTTGAATAAAGTATTAGTATTTATTAGTTTTTGTTTCTGATTTCTTTCATTTCCAATGGTTTAAAATTACTCCAAAAGATTTTAAAATGGTTTTCTAGGTCATTCTTCTAAAATCCATTTTCCCATCTATCCAAGAAGTTCTAAAAAGCTAAATGTTTGGGCTCACTTTCAAGCCAACTTGGGTTCTTCAAATAGCTTTATTTCTCATTAAAAATCAAGTAAAATAGTCTTAAAAACCTGAGTTTCACTAAAAATAAAGTAAAGTAGTCTTGAAAACCCAAGTTGCATTAAAAATCAAGTAAAGCAGTCTTGAAAACCTGAGTTACACTAAAAATCAAGTAAAGCAGTCCCAAAAACTTGAGTTGCACTAAAAATTAAGTAAAGCCATCCTAAAAACCTGAGTTTCACAAAAATTCAAGTAAAGCAATCTCAGAAACTTGAGTTGTACTACCAAGACCTTCCTAGGATTATGATACCCTATTACTTTCAATGAATTTTTCAAGGTTTGCTAGAACTTAATATCAAGAAGGTGAAAGGTTATTATAATAAGTTGGACAGGGAGATACTGAGATTCAAAATAGGAAGCCATTTAGTTTCCAAATTAGATGATGTCTCAGCACATCATATATAGATAGAAGTGCAAAAATGAAGTTCATGAATTAGAATGATTTCAATATTTATTCTACTTCTTCTATTTTCTTCTTGCAACTTGTAACGTATTTAAGTAATTTGTTGTAAAAGTTAAAACTCAAGTAACTTGGCTAAATGGCCTTAATTGAAGTCATTCTATAAAATCAAACTACTTAATCAAGCTTTGCCCTGCATGTAAGGAGTTTGTATTTGATCCAAACAAGGAGACCAATAAGTGCTAGATGTCATCAAAAATTACATGCAATATAGGATAAATTCTAGGAAGATGCATCTTAATGATTTTAAGTTTTTAATGCAACACATGGGAATTGAAGGAATTGTCTCCTATTTGATTTTGACATTTGAAACTCTATAAATATAATTTTAGGGCTATATTCTTAAGGAGGATGATAATTTTTGGAAAGAAAGCAATTGTAACCATTGTATAAGAAGTTTAAGAAATCTAAAACTTTGTGTTTAAGATAATCAGATTACTTTTTATGAATGTTACTGAAAGTGAATAATAAGGAAGATTGTTTTCTGGAGAACTTTGTGTCTATGGGAATCATTTTGCATGTTCCATGAAGATAAAATGGTAAAATTTGTGTTATCTATTTATCTAAATTGAATTCATTTCTTTCCTAATCATTTTCTAAGAAAGTTACCATAATTATATGTTTATCTATTTACATGAACACAACAAACTCTATAAACTATTTATTGTGAAGTGCATTTCTTATGTTTATCTTAATTCTCATGCATTCGAATCTTTTTTTAATCCTCAAATCTATCTAAAAAACTCTACTCATGTTCCCAGAATCAACTACTTACTTATTGCAAAATCCCTTTGTTGTGACTCGTAAATGAAGTGATTAAAGTAATACCCCCAATTAGAATAAGTCGAGCAAATCTATGAATAGTTGTAAGTTGTAAGTACTTAAAATAGATAGACATAAAAACATGGGAGATTCACCATTAAATTAAGGGGATTTAATCCCATGACTACCTAGGTAATTTTGACTATATGTAAAATATCTAGCCAATAGTTTCTAGCAATTCTACTAAAGAACAAAGAAATAAACTCCTAGAATCTAAGAATAGATTATTCTTTCAAGTCAAGATAGTCATAGTTAATATTTAGTTTTCCATAATTTGCATGATTTTCAAATAATTTATCCTAATAATTACATGCAAAATAACCTCCATGTAAAGTGTGTCCTTGTTGAAGTTAACTCGACTTTCTAAAAATAAGAATGGTGTTACCACTTCCTATCCCTTAGGGGCAAACTATTGATCCTCTAAACTTGACTCCTCCTCTCTATGACTTGCCAAAGGGGTCAAGAAATAATTTTACCAAATTTAATGATGATGATAAATAGAATTCAGATGAGCATTGGCTACTTTATTTCTAACCTATGGAGTAATTGGTGTTGAGTATGAAAGTGTCATAGTCAGACTCTTCATTAGGACCTAGAATGACTTAACTACATAATGGTTTTACCATTTAGATTCTAACACTATAGTAAGTTGGGCCACTATGTGTGAACAATTTGAGAAGATATTCAAAGTTGTTGAATATTCACATATACTACTTACCCAACTGACTCAACTCAAGAAGGAACCACATGAGCACATGCATGATTTCATTGCCAAGTTTAATAGATTACTCTATAAAATTCCTCAAGTTTATCTACCCACTAGAGATAATAAAAAATGATTCTTAATAAATGCGTAGTTACCAAAATTTAGTTATCAGCTACAAAATCTCAAAATCTTACTACGAAGGTTGAATATGATTTGATAATGGTTGGTAAAATCATGAAAACAATTTTTAAGGGAGATCCTTATGCTTCAAAAACATCACTAACTATTGATCCCCTGTTACATAAATTGGCTAATGAATTTCTACAAGTCAAATGGAAAATTTCTCAAGGTATTCATATTACCCCTCTTAATAATGCACTTGCATATAATTTCAATAATTAGAACTGGAATCGTATTGATAAAGATCATTTGATTGATGATACTAATCAAAGTCCTACTAAAAATTATGATTTTGTAGATCCTACTAGTGGCTTCATTAACTACTACCTAGAATATGAATCAAAAAATGACTATAAATAAATACTTTAGGATGATCATAGTCACTCTTTTGTAGTATTTACAAACTCACAAACTTAGCAATCTAGTAAAAAATCTTCTAAGGAAAAAGGGAAATATAAAGAAGACCCCAAGTTAGATGTTAAAATCTTTAAAAGAGGTAATTCTCTACCTTCTTCTTGATCTCCAAAAGATAGGTATGCAATTTCTTCTTCTCATGCTCATAAACTAGTAACTCATATTGTTGAAACTAATCTTGTTTAATATGTATCCTTTCCCTCTTTTAACATAATTGACCACATCAAGGAAACTAAGATTAAAATTTCAGAAGTAATGAGATATGAAGGAAGACAAAAGAAGTTGCTTTGTAAGAAACTCTAGAGAGAAATAATAAGATATAAGTTGAGTGAAAAACTAAGTAATCAAGTAAAAGAAGACAAATAATGCTTTGAGATGAAAGAAATGCATGTGACTAAAGAGAAGGAGGATAGTTATAGTCATATGAATGATGAGAATGATAAATAAGAAATAGATTAGTTTTAAATCCTCATATAAGGATTGGAAAATGAAATACATATGATGGGAAAAGGTATGGAATTTGATTGTAAGTTTGTATATGAAAGCAGTGAGAAATTAGAGGTAGAAGTGGCAACACTTGAACAAGCATTTCAAGGTGATGAGATGGAAGAAAAAGAGGAATAATAAGTTTTAGTAGTTGAGGACCATCTGATAGAAAAAAAACATAAATATGAAACATTCATGATAGTAGGGCAACATATTAAAATAGGTAATCAGGCAGTTGTATTTATCCTTATAGTAACCATGGAAGTTTTTTCAAAAGAAGGCAAGAGTTTAGGTTTAATAGTAGTATGTTAGGGCATCTACAACTCATATGATGATTGAGAGAAAGTTTCAATAATGAGTGTGCATGAGGTATAAAATGATGGTGTAATAAAACATTTCAAGCAAAGAGGTAGGTTAGTTTATGATAGAGGTAAAAGTTAATTCAAGGAGGAGAAACACTTGAAGATTTACAAGAATTGGGAAATAGGGTAACACCTATATGTATATGAATAAATCTTAAGTTTTTATTTTTGTGTTGGTGTTTTTTTTCCTATTTATTTATTTCATGGTTTTTCATGATTTATTTTTACATGACTCCATACCCAATAGACAAAAATCAAAACTAGAAATACTGGGATATCACCTTTATTTCACTCTTACAGATTAAAAAAAATATGTCCTCAGTCAAAGCCAGATGGTATCCCTCAAATTTCACACTTAAAATTTTTTGGTTGCCCCCTTTTAATTTTTTTGCATTTTTGTCTTATGTGAGTCAATTGTCCTTCTTAAACCAATCCCCTAAATAAAGTCTTATTATTTAGTAGTTTTTTTTTCTGATTGCTTTCATTTCCAATGGTTTCAAATTGCTCTAGAATATTTTAAAATGTTTGCCTAGGTCATTCTAATAAAACCCATTTGCCCATCTATCCAAGAAGTTCAAAAAAGCTAAGTGTTTGGGCTCACTTTCGAGCCAACTCAGGTTCTTCAAATAGTTTTAATTCTAATTAAAAATCAAGTAAAATAATCCTAAAAACCTAAGTTATACTAAAAATGAAGTAAATTAGTCTTGAAAACTCAAGTTGCACTAAAAATTAGGTAAAGCAATCTTGAAAACTTGAGTTGTACGAAAAATCAAGTAAATCAATCCCAAAAACTTGAGTTGCACTAAAAAAAAAAAAACCAATCCTAAAAATCTAAGTTGCACTAAAATTCAAGTAAAGTAGTCTTGAAAACCTGAGTTACACTACTCAGACCTTCACAAGATTATGATACCTTGTTATTTTCAATGATTTTTTCAAATTTTGCTGGAACTTAATATTCGAAAGGTAAAAGGTTATTATAAGAAGTTAGAAAGGGAGATACTGAGATGCAAATTAGGAAGGCATTCAATTTCCAAATTAGATTATGTCTTAGCACATCAAATACAGAGAGGAGTGCAAAAATGAAGTTCATGAACTAGAATGATTTCAAAATTTCTTCTACTTTTACTTTCTTCTTGCAACTTGCAATGCATTTAAATAATTTTGATTTAAGTGATTACTTGTAAAATTAAGTTGTTGTAAAATGTAAAACTCAAGTAACTTAGATAAATGACATTAATTGAAGTCATTATATAAAAAAATTACTTAAACAAGCTTTGTACTACATTCAAGGAGTTTGTATTTGATCCAAACAAGGAAATAAACAAGTGCTAGATGTCATCAGCCATTACATGCAACACAGGATAAATTCCAAGAAGATGCCTCTCAATGGTTTTGAGTTTTTAATACAACACATGGGAATTGAAGGAGTTTTCTCCTATTTGATTTTGACATCTAAAATTGTATAAATATAAGTGCAGGCCTGCATGTTTGAGGAGGATGATAATTTTTGGAAAGCAAGTAATTGTAACCATTATACAAGAAGTTTAAGAAATCTAAAAATTTGTGTTTAAGATAATCATATTATTTTTTATGAATGTTATTGAAAGTGAATAACAAGGAAGATTATTTTTTGGAGAATTTTATGTCTATGAGAATCATTCTATGCCTTCCATCAAGATAAAATGGTAAAATTTGCATTATATATTTATCTAAATTGAATTCATTGATTTCTTGATCATTTGCTGAAAAAGTTACCATAATTATATGTTTATCTATTTTCATGAACACAATAAACTCTATAAACTATTTATTTTGAAGTACATTTCTTATATTTCTCTTCTTTCTCAAGCATTTTAGTCTTTTCTTTATCCTCAAATCTATTTGAAAAACTCTAATCATGTTCCTAGAATCAACTGCTTAATTGTTGCAAAATCCCTTTGTTATGGCTCATGAATGAAGTGATTAAAGTAATACCTCCAATTAGAATAAATCAAGTAACTATGTGAATAACTGTAAGTTATAAGTAATTAAAATAGATAGACATAAAAACATGGGAGCTTCACCATTAAATGAAGGGGATTTAATCCCATGACTACCTAGGTAATTTTGACTACATGCAAAATATCTAGCCAATAGGCTCCTACATTTTTAGTCCTAAAACTATGACCATATAACAAAATGTACCCCATGGTTGAGTAAATATTATCTTTTCTTAATATATAGGGTTAATTTTAATTTTGTTGTATTTGGAATATCCATCCGTAATTTAAAGTATCTCCTAACTAGCTATATAATTGACAATCATGTCAGTATTAGGTAATGTAAAATCATCTTTTGGATAAACCTTGTTTAAATCACAATTTCTAGTTCAACAGAAAATATCACCTTTAGGTTTTCTAAAAGGTACAATGTTTGACACCAAGTCCAAATATGCAATAACACTTATAAATCATGTGTCGAAGAGTTTTTTAACTTTATTTTTTACTAATAATGTTAATTTAGGTTGCATCTTTCCAATATTTTACTTAACTAGATTTACATTGAGGTACAATAATATATTATACATTGTTATCATTTAATCAATCCCAAACATATCTGAATAAGGTCAATTTTGTTTTTGGGAAAATCATGAATAACTTGTTGATAATCATTTTCTTCATCATCTTGAATCATTACAAGTAGAACTAGCTGACAGTCTTTATCATTTTCTTAGTTATATTTGATTGTTTATTAATTTAGTAAATTATACCTCTATGTGATAAATGGTGAATTATGAATAGTGTTCAATTCATAATGCTGGTCATTTGTATAATTACTCTCAACAAAGTAATCAGAGTGGATATGACATTATAAAACCTATTCTTATGATATAAGGAAATGAGATCGTTATATGCCCCAAAGTATGATAGTAATTATTTGTCGTTGTAGAACTCATCCAATGTAAAAACAATTGGGGAGTTTTTATCATCAATTAAATTAGATTTGACCAATTGGAGTTCTATTGTAAAATTATGCATGAATAATATTTTATATTTTTGAAAACAAGTTGTATTATATTAATTTTATTTGTGACTTGTAGCTTTTTTTGAAAATCCCAGGCCTTGAAAATTATTATTACTTATAGACGAGATAGGTTAAGCTATGACTTGATAATTTTTACCTAACCCTTGTCCTTTGTACCCATATTTGAGAAAATATTGATAACCAAAATTAAGATTTTAATATTTTGGTGTAATATTATTTATATGTTGGATCATTACAGAATGTTTGAAGGGATTAGTATCCATTGGATAGGTATAAAATGAATCCCTAATGATTAAATTTCAAGCATGTGTGCAAATTATATGTAACTTCATATGTCTCATGTATCCAAGGCCATCCAAAAATAATGTTATAGTTTAAATCATTTGGCATAACTTGAAATAGGGTATGTAATGTTTGGGGACCCAATGTAATATTTAGTGTTATTTATCCTAATACTTGTGAAATATTATAAAACCCCTTGATGATCATATTATATGGTTCCAAATTTTAAGGTCTAATACCAACTAATGAGAGAAAAGCTATGTTGTAAATGTTAAGCCATGAACCATTGTCCATAAGAACTTATTTTAATATCATATTATAAACACATAGTTGGATATAGAGTGATAAATAAATAGTCATAAGAAGTTGAGGTGGTAAATAATCCTTTTAAAAATATATATTATTCTCATTCCATTTTATGGATTTTAAAATAGAAGCCACATATGGTGGTTCCACATTGTAAGGTAATATGTTCATACGTAATGCATTCAAAATGACATCCTTGTAATGGGATGAATAATGTAGCAAGTCCAAGAGTGAATATTTATAAATAATATCATTGTATTGGGTAGTAACATGGAATGGGAAGAATTTTTGTTTTATTCACTCCCTTTGGAATTTTGTAGTAACATATAAAATCTCATTGTAAACATTAAAACAAGAAGGGTTATGCCAAAATGTAGTGGATATACAAAAAGGTAGATTTGGAACTCCTTATAGATTGATTTGATTTAATAATTCATGATGAATTAAAATTAATAGCCACTATAAGGTATTATAATATGAAATAATTAATATATCTATCCATTATAAACATGATTTATGAAAAGGAACCCTGATTCTTTACAAATTTTAAATTTTATTTTTGAAAAATTAAAAAAAATTGAAATTTGTTTAGAAAACAAGAAACCCTAAGGTAGCTAGGGTTTTGAGATCAAAGATTAGGTTCACCAAAATTTTAACCCTAAAAATATAAATTTGGGTATCCAGGGTTAAGAATATATAAATGAATAAACATCACGGTGATAAAATAGATCTATAGCATTCCAATTTTTTGTGAAACTTAGATAGAATATATACTAAATTTATTGTACTAAGATATGATAAATTTATAAAGTATAACTATGATATATATTGTAATGATAATGAAAACAAGTACTTATTTTATTTTGATGTTAATTTAAATATAGATCTAGAATATGCATGAAGCATACTAGAATAATATGATATAACACTCATCAACTTCTAGATTTAGTACCTTTGTAGCTTCAAACACTTACATCAACCTTGGATGGTTATTTATATTTTAGTATCTAGGTCAAAGACATGTGTCATATGTGGAATTCCTCATGAAATAAGATTCATCTACCTAGATGATTCTAGGTTTTTTGTTACCTTCATTCTAGTACATGCATATCTAGGTCATGGGCAATCACTTCTTATCAAATATTAAAACCTAGTCCTTCCTCTTCATAGTGGTTGTGTATAAAAATAGACTAGTGGGAAAATGGTTTCAATTTTCCCTAAAGTACCCTCTATCAATGAGCATTGCCTATATATAAAATACTTTAAAGAGGGCCTCAGACTTATGTAGTTATCCCCTATGTGTTGTCTTGTGTGTGAACCATGAAATATGTGGAAAACAAGTAAAATAGTGACCTAGATTATAACTTGGAAATTTAAGCTCTTAAGATACTCCTTCAGTACTTTAGTCTTGTGTATGTGTTATTGTTATGGATAATATGTTAATAGGATAAAATAAGAGTTTTTTTGCTTTATTGAGTATTTGATTGAACGATTTTGAAAAGTTACCTTGGTATGTTCTAGGTTTGGAAAGAATGAGGGTTGATCTTATATTTATACTAATCCTTTTGGAGTAATAACTCAAATTAAATTAGTTAAGAAAACCATAGGATACATTTAATTTGAAAATCATATGACTTTAGGGCATTGGACACTTACGTGAGATCATGGCCCCTATGTTGATGTAGGTGTCTATCTGAGATGTAAGTATCAAGGGAGAAGGAAAATAGGTATAGGCCTAGAACTTGTAGATGCATAATATAAGCATGTTTTAAGCATTCTATGAAAGAGAAAAGGTATTGGTCATCAACATAATACGGGTTAGACTAGAATATAGACCAAAGGGCACAAGAGAGATTATATGTAATACTTGTAAAAGTATGAAAGGTCTATAATTGAGAGGAAAAAACAAGGTTTGAGTTTTCCAAGTGTACAAATTTAAGGTGATATATAATTTGTAAATAGTGCCTACACCCCATAATGTTTTGGAAGGAAAATGGGATATAGTATCCATAGATTTAATCTTTATATTATCAGAATCTTGAGGAAAGCAGGATATAAATTCACCAAATTTACCCATTTCATTGTTGAAATTCTTACCAATGATGCCCATACAATTTCCAAGATGTTTGTGAAGGATTTTATTCTCCTTCATGGTGTTCTTAAATTAATTATATCTAACATGGACAAGTTTTTTAATTATCTATTTAGTGATAAAACTAAACTTTAGTTTAGTGTACCATCCTAAAATAGATGGAAAACTATAAAAGGTGGAAAATGTGTTGTGAATTTATGTAATGGATAAACAATCTAAATGGAAAGACTAATGCCATTTAGTGAAATTTGAATAAATAACACATACCATTCTATTATAAAAAGAATTGAAACTTTTAAATCCTTATATGGGATAAGGTGTAGGACTATCCTTGGTTGGGATGGTTTATAAAATTGGGTCATTGGTGATCTCAAAAATATTCATGAGTATGATGATAAAATGGTTCTTATTGAGAAAAGGCTCAAGGTTGCCTCTGACATGCATAAAATATATGATGACCATAAAATATCACCAAGAGAATTTGAGGTGGATAATGTATTCCTTTGTGTTAGAACTCAAAAGATATCAATAAATTTTGGCAAGGCATCTAAATTGGCTCCATAATTTGTTGGTCTATTTGACATAATGAAGATAAATCATATTACTTATTGTCTAGTTCTTCCTACCTCTCTCAAAAAAAAATGATGTCTTTCATGTGGCACTTTTCACAAATAATTTTTTTATATCCTTTTCATGTTTTATATTGGAATAATTTATAATTATTATACAAGTAAATGATTTATTCAGACCCCATTAAGATCCTAGCCCATTGTAGCATTGATCTATGAAAAATAAATATTTAGCAAGTTCTGGTCTAATGGGATTAGTTGAGTGAGAGTAGTGCAACCTAGGAAGATGAAAGTATTTTTAGATATCATCATCCTCACCTTATGTAGGCCTTGAGTATGGTGTCTCATTTAGGTGGGGGTGAATGTCATGTCCAACTTGGGAAGACTGTGATCTTATTGGATATTTCACTATTTTAAGTGTTTATTATTATTATTATTATTATTATTATAATTATTATTATTATTATTATTATTATTGTTATTATTATTGTTATTGTTATTGTTATTGTTATTGTTATTTTTATTGTTATTGTTATTGTTATTGTTATTGTTATTGTTATTTTTATTGTTATTGTTATTTTTATTGTTATTGTTATTGTTATTGTTATTGTTATTGTTATTGTTATTGTTATTGTTGTTATTATTATTATTATTATTATTATTATTATTATTATTATTATTATTATTATTATTATTATTATTATTATTATTATTATTATTATTATTATTATTATTATTATTATTATTTATGAGTTTAAAAATATATAAACTACATATACTTTATCAAATTAATGTTTAGTAATTTATTGATGGTTTTATTTCATTAGTTGCCTATATTATTTTGGTATGATTTCATGATTATTTTTATATGTTAGTAATACTAATTTTATTTCATGATTATAAGTAATTATTAACGAATGAGATAGGTTTATGACTAAAATGAGCATCCAAATTACATACCCATCTGATACAAGTAAATTAAAATTAAAATTTAATTTTTAAAGATAAGTTATGTCTACCATGTCCTTTTGTTATCATTATTGTGATGTTATTATAATGCGTATATTATTGTATGGTATTTTTTGTTTATTGTAAGTAATATTCATTAATACATGGCCAATTTTGCTACTATAAAATGGTAATGCTTTTAAGTTGTTAGACCTTGGGGTATATCAATTTAATGGAGATAGATTGTAACATCATTTTGAAATCCTATTTGGAAGGCATGGAAGTGAAATTGAAACTTATTTCAAGCCACTAAAGTGGGATATAAAGGGGATAATTATTCATCTCTAAAGGTTTTAAACATAACATATGTTAAGACCTATGAGAGGGTCATGGTAATTTATTGCCATGCATTTTGACTTTCATCGACCATGTTTAATCATATTTTACTGAGAAGGTTTTTCATACCCTAGCTTGTAAAATTGATGGTATTTGAGTTGGGCCATTTTTTTTTTGTCAATTGATGAAAGTTTGATTGAAACCTAGGGTTATATGGTATGTCATGTTGTATCCTCCTTTTAATTTAATAGCATGGTTATTTTTGGGAACCATGTTTGAATTTATTGGATATGGTAGCAACACAAAGTGTAAAAATGGAGAAAGGAGAATGGAAATGAAAATGGAAAGGAGGAGACTACTATTGAAAAGGGCACAAGATAGAGAGAGAGAGAGAGAAAAAGAGAAGGAAAAAAATATATGAAAAAGATGGGGTCAAACCTATAGGTTTTTTTGTTTTGGAAAGTGAGTTTCAAACCCTTTTGATCTTGATCTCTCATTTTTAATGTTATAATCATTTTAATTTATCTTTTCCATTTCCATTTGATTTATTGAGAAAATGACCCTGTAATGTGTTTTGGTTTTGAATGTTTGTTTGAACAAAGGTATTTTATCCATTCTATTTTACAAAGGGTAAAACCATAAGACAAGATTGTAAGTATCTATTTATAGAGTTAAAAAGTTGGGTTAGTGGAAAATTTTAAATAATGGAGTGTGAATTGTTTTCACTGTTATGGACTTATATCGAGCTTACCTCACCCAATAATGGTGTATAGATAGATAATAATCTCAACCATGAATATAACTAGTTTTTGGTGGTGATAGGTTTGTGTATTTTGCTTGGTTTTATAACTATGTGTGAGACTCTTTTGGTGGACTTGATCTCACTCTTGACTTTCTTATTTCATGTTTTTTTATTTTTTGTGGATGTATTTTGAGCATTTACTTGCATTCTCAAGCTAATGTTTGGGGTAGGTATGGATTTTCCTTACTCATTGATGGGCTCATTTATATCAATTGATTTATTCATTAATATTGATTCTAAAATGGAAATAAGAGATAAATTTGAATAGATGCACAAAGTTGGGCGACAAAAAAAGTAACATAATGAAAAATTAAAAAAAAATTATATAAAGGGCATATTCCCTTTTCAAAAGGGTGTATGCCCTTTTCAAAAAAATGTAAATACCATAAGGGTTCATATTATCAAATATCTACAAACACCATAATAACATAGACCCCTATTATATCTTGGTAGACTATCAAATCTACTTATAGTCATAAATTTATTCACTTTTCAAGTTTGGTCTGTCCTTCACTTCCTTCTTTTTTAAGGTTTTAAGTTGGTCAAGTTGTTTTAGATGTATTATACTTGGAGTTTGTTATCTTTTCCTTGGAATATTTTTAAAACCTTATTCTTAACTTATAAAATGAAATTTAGTTAATGGGTATATCAATATACATAAATTAATAGCCTATAGCATGAAACCTATAACACACATATATGTATATGTATATGTTTGTGTGTGTGTGTGTGTGTGTGTGTGTGTGTGTGTGTGTGTGTGTGTGTGTGTGTGTGTGTGTGTGTGTGTGTGTGTGTGTGTGTGTGTGTGTGTAGTCATTCATTCATTAAATCTACCACATACATAGTACTAAATATAGGTATGTAGTCACTCATAAATGACATATTCATGTGGTTATGATACATTAAATCATATTGGACACGAATTCAATTAATCACCTTAGTACACTCCATTTCCACCTAAACCATTAACCCTTAACCTTAAACCCCAAACCCTAAACACTAAAACTTAAACCCTAAACATTGAAACCTAAACCCTAAACCTTAAACCATGAAAACTAAATAATATACCTAAACCCTAAACCTTGAACCCTTAACCTTAATATATTATCCCTACACAAAAAACAATAATCCATAAACCCTAAACTATATACCCTAAACATATAACCTTGAAATGTTAAACCTTAAAATTTATACCCTAAACCCTAAAACCTAAATCACAATCCATTCACCCTAAACCCCAAACCATAAGACTAAAATCCTAAATCATAAACATTAAACCATAAAACCTTGACCTTATACCCTCAATTTGAAACACTAAACCCTAAAAAAATTCAAAATCATGAAACTTAAACCCTAAACACTAAACCCCAAACCCAAAAATTAAAACCTGAAATCTTCACCCCTAAAATCTTAACCCTAAATTATAATATTGAAACCATAAGCAATAAATCCTAAAAATTAAAATTTGAACCCTAAACCACAAACACATAACCAAAAAAACTCAAACTCAAAACCATAAACCCTAAATATTAAAACCCTAAACCCTAAACCTTAAAACCTAAATAACCAACCCCAAAGACTAAAATATAAACCTTGAACCCTCAAACCTTCATGCTAAACCTTAAATAAATAAACCTAAACCATGATCACTAAACCTAAACACTAAACCCTAAACCCTGAATCCTAAACCTTAAAACCTAAATCCTAAGTTCTAAACTCTAAGCCCCAATCCATTAAAACCTAAACCCTAAATATTAAAACCTTACACCAAATCCAAAACCCTAAATCATAATATGTAAACCCCAAAACCTAAATAATAAACCCTAAATTAAAAACCAAGTCCCTATACCCCAAACTCTAATCTCTAGACCTTAAACCATAAACCCCTAACCCCAAAAAATAAGCCCTAAACCTTTATTCCCTAACCCAAAATACCAAAACACAATCCCTAAACTCTAAATCCTAAATCCTAAACTCCAAACCTAAACCCTAAACCCTTACTCTTAATCCCTAAACTCTTAACCCCAATCCCTAAACCATAAACCTAAATCAGAACCCCTAAATATTAACTCTTAAACAAAAAATTGAAAACCCAAACCCAAAACCTTAAACATTAAACCTACATCCCTAAACCCTAAACCATAAACTCTAAACATAAATACTAAACTCTAAATATTAACCCTTAAGCCCTAATCCCTAAACACTAAATACTAAACACTAAGTTCTAAACCCAAAAACCTCAACCATAACCCCAAAACTAAAACGCTAAACCTCACACTCTAAACCCTAAACCTTAAGTGTGAAACTAGAAATCCAAAACCCTTGACATTGAGCCAAAAACCATAAATCCAAAATCTATAAGCATAAAATATAAATTGCAAGCCTTAAATTATAATCCCTAATACATAACACTAAAAATTGGACCCTAAATGCTAATACATATACCCTAAACACTAAATTGTGAATATTGAACCATAAACCATAAACCTTAAACCCTAAATTTATAAATCCTAAACTTCTAACCATAAACCATAATCTAGAGTTATCACCTATATATATAAAGGAGAGGGGGTATTGGCTAAGCCATATATTTAAATGACATGGGAATTCTCACCTATATAAAAAAATGAATGACTAGGGACATTTGTGTTAAAGGCATGAAGGTGGATTTAGGATGAATTTATAAATAATTAATGGGTTTTTAAATCAATGGGTCTATCAATATGTAGAATCGACTAGCCTGTAGCATACAAACTATGACATACATATCTATGGGTGTCAGTGTTACCCCATCATTTAATAAACTATAGTTGTTATCATTCTTTACCAAGACCAATGTCTAAATCTATTTATAATGAGGTGTTTTTAAGATTTAGCTAACAATTATGTTTTTGTGGATTTTTTGGTGAAATTATCTACTATAAACCTTTAATATAAAAACTTGTAAATAAAAAAATATTGCATAAATATCAATCTAAACTTAAATTAAACTCACTTGATTATAAAATTAACACATTTGATGATAACAAACACTCAATGTTGATAACAAACACTCAAAGTTGATAAAGGAAAACACATTGAAATCTAGAATTATAAAACACAATTAAAGCTAGGATTGTAAAATTATATTTAATAGGATTTCATAACTAAACTTACTAGGATTGCATAAATAAATATATAAGGATTGTAGAATTGAACTTACAAGGATTTCAGAATTGATTTTACTTTATCTAAGAATACACTTTTTAAGGAAAAGGGCTAGCACTACATCAAATGAAAATACACACATATTGATAACTTTTACTACTTGTAGGTTAATGATCCAAATTAAATATAAAATAATAAATTAAATTAAAACTAATAGAAAGTAATACATAACTACCACACATGTATCTTGACTCCTCAAGTGAGTGGGCCCTTGTTTACCTTTGGATCAAGAGGAAAATAATCTAGTACTTATTAAATGTACTAAACTTCATTAGTTCATGTAAAGTATAATTATGAATTCACAATATCTTTCTCTATTAAATAAACTTTTCTTCTATTGTTCTAAATCTAATACACTAATCAGACATGGGTGTGTATTTTATTCTACTGGAAATCTAATAACTTTCTAAATATTAGGTAACCAATAATTATTATAACAAGATCAATTTTTCTAAGATTGGATTAGCTTAAAGAATGGTAAATACGTATTACCACAAAAGATAAAAATGGTTTAATAAAAATCCATTGGACTTGTAATTGAATATCAAACTCTATTAATGATCTTACCTTACTTTATATTCACAAGATCTTATTTACAAACATAAACATATATCTGGATATAATCTATAAAGGAAAGACTATATAAATAAATCCATATATAAAAATACTATAAATAGTAAATGCTCTGAGGTAGCTTACAATGACATTGAAAAGCATTCCAAAGGAGTTATATAGTAACTATGTCAAAATCTTGTCTCATCTTAAAGTCCTTAGCATTTCCAGTTGAAGTCCATAACATTACTTCATGAAGTTCGTAATGACTAACAAGTCTATAGCTCTTTTAAAGTGATAAAAATTATACTAAAAGCTTCTTCTAAGGACATAGGAGTATACCAAGACTTATTATCATTTATTATATCATGTTATACTACATGTATACACAACATTTGGGGAATATAATGTTAAGAATAGGAACTCAGAGTCACATATACTAATTAAGACAAAAGTATCTATCTTTCATTCAAGACTAGTTAAAATTACTAAAGATACATGTAGTGCTAAATCCCAAATGGCTTATTATTAAGTTTAAGGAGACAAAACATAGTTATAATGAGTAATTTATTAGACTCATCACATATAATAATGATAGAATCATTCATATAGTACATATACCACATACATAATACCACATATAGGTATTTAGTCATTCATATTGGACATAAATGTAGTTAATCACCCTAGTATACTCCATTTCCACCTAAAACACTAACCCCAAACCCCAAACCTTAAACATTAAACATTAAACCCTGAACATTGAACCTTAAACCCCAAACCCTATGACATAAACCCTAAACCATGAACACTAATTCATATACCTAAAACCTAAACACCATAAACCTTGAATGATTATGAAATGACCCCGCCACCCCCCTCCCCAACCCCCCCTCCACCCCAAAAAAAAAAAAAAAAAAAAGAGCATCCCTTTTTCCAAAGTTCACAATAGAAATATTGAAATGAGTTTACTACAAGTAACTCAGTTTTTGTGACTTATCACAATCCCCAGAACCACATTTATGTACATCCAACAATTAGTTTGGTTAATTACCCCTTAAACATTCTACAGGAAAGATTATTTCCCTAGGTAATCTACATGTAGTTTGGGGTATATTAATGTGTGAACCATAGCAATAAGCTCTAAACTGCATGGAGGTAGACTCCTTCCCAATAATACCACCTAAGTGTCCTTATCCTATCTAAGAGACTTACATCTATGTAAGTATGGGTATAGGTTGGGGTAGATTATTTTCTTGTTCATTGTACTTGGGATGCTAAAGAAGTATCATCCTAATAGGAATTCATTTCTTTTCCATACCATGTCTATTTATACATTCAAGTTCATAATGAAGAAAACATATTGTTCTAACTAAATTAATCAATTATATGTGTTTAAACAAGTTAAACAATTCAATAAGGCACCTATATATCCATGAAAGTACAATAAGAATCTATATTTAGTAATTTCCATGTAAATAAAGAGCCCATTATAGTACTATCCCTATTTAGATCATTATACCATGATTTATAGTTCTATGGATATTCGTACTATGTGCCTTCATTTTAGACATAATAATAGGCTACTAAAATCAAATTAAATTTTAATAACCTTCGTCAAGGTCATAAATGATCGTGTATCTTTTTATTATAGTGGTTACTTATTATTACTAGACCATCTGATAATTAGCCACTTAGAGAATTATCTCTCAAAAATTAATTACTTGTCAACTAGTTACTACCATAAGAATCATAAAAGTATGCCACTTATTCTATATGATTTATAATTTTTTGTGTTTTATCTTATCTTCTATAATTCTTTCCTTTAGGAACATCAAGATAAAGAATTAAAAATTCTTCCACTATTAACATGTTTCATTTATGACTCTAGTAGGCTCATTACACTATTATGCCAAAGCATGGTTTTAGATTCCATGAGGTGTTAATTTAATATATCATACTCAGCTAAATTAATTAGAGGATCATAATATTATACTAATTTAATATCCAAATTCTATGAAGTAATAACATCTATTCAATATAATCTGAAAATAACTTAAGGCTATGTTGTCATTTTAGAAGATTGTATTATTTCTTTGATATCTAAAAATTAAGAAAAAAAACAATAAAATAATTTACAACATTTAAAATTATTCTCTCTCCTATTTATAAAACTCAAGAAATTTATTTCAACATATAGAATAGATTATGCAAACTAGCATAATCTCAAAGTATTCTTACATCCTTTATTTTGACAAGAAAAATAAAATCCAAGATAATCTAACTTCAAGGATTCTTAAACCAATTTTAATCTTTGGACTAAATCTAATAGTAATTTTTTAATCCTTTAATCTTAGATGAAACATATTTAATAAATGGAATAACATATTTGTATCTCATAAGGAGTTAAAATATTGTAATGGTGAAGATGATAATAGAAAATAAGTTATGCAACTTAAATAAATTAACTAATTAGGATATGACTAAATTGAAAATTTATTCATATGGTTGTAACATTCCAAAATAATTAACAAACATCAGTTTATCAACAAATTTTTAGCATGCCATAAGATGAATTTAATGGCTAGAAACTATTCCCATGTATAGTGCCTTTTTGGGATTCAAAGAACTCATCATTTATGTTATAAAAATCTTGGTACAATAGTATAAAATTCACCAATATTCACATATTAAAACATGGATTTAGTATGCAAGTGCAGCCATTATAAGTCTTATACTTGAAACTCAACATTTTAAACAAATAACTTGGCCTTAATAATTAATTCATGTATTATAAAATAAAATTGTTAACCACTAATAATTAATTTATAATGGATTATTAACTTCATATAAAATAAATTCATATTATTGCAAAAAATACTCGAAGTTATAATGGGTTAAATTTCTATTTAAATGGAGTATAAAACTAACCAAATTAATCAATAATATAAAAAGTGCTAAAATGAATGAACAATAATATTAATTTAGCATGTTTCTATTTTGTACATCAACCCAAGTATCACTTTTGCATTTATAAAACATGTTATAACAACAAATGATACAAGAATTAAATAATATAATGAATCATTATATTACATAAATGACCAACTGAACCATATAAATTATTTGCATGATCCATCCTAACTTGACCCATCTTATGATCCCCCCACCTGGGAGGTAGAGTCTATGTTTCAGGTCTTTGCGACAAGAGTGTGAGAAATAAAGGATAAAACCCATCACTAATTTTGTATTATTTACTTAAACCAATAATCATTCCATAAATAAAAATCAACTACAAAAACCAACAAACATAAAAGGATTGACAACCTTTATTTATCTCCAAAGGTTCAACTTTCATCTTAGGTTCTAGATGTAATGCCATTTTAATATAAAAATCCATCACTTCAAGTGATAAAAAAACATTTTCTACAACCAATAATAAAATAATAAATATTCACATAATGAATGTACTTTAAAATATATAAAACAACACCAAAGTTTTTAGAAACCTTACCATTTTACCAACTAGTCAGCTGTAGTCATTTTATCACCTATAACAGACAATGAAATCACTATATCTGACCCCTAAAATCTCAATCGTAAACTATAATTATTAAACCCTATGCACTAAACCCTAAACCTTGAAAGTTGAACCCTCAACCATAAACCTATAACCATAAAAACTCAAACCCAAAATCATATACCTTAAATCCTAAAACCGTAAACGGTAAACCTTAAAATCTAAATTATGAAACCCAAAAAATCAACTGTAAACAATAGACTATAAACTTTGAAACCTAAACCCTTGAATCAAAACCCTAAAAATGAAACCTAAATTACAAGCATTAAACCTAAATTAAAAACACTAAACATACATTATGGATACCACAAAACAAAGGAATGATGCAAACATTGGTAGTTCTACACAACACCCTCTCTACTTTCCTATCATAATTCCCACATAAATGCAAATATTTATTGGAAGGAGAAAACATGCCATAGTAGATTTAGTGGTACAAATGTTATATAATTTATAC
This sequence comes from Torreya grandis, assembly GCA_037957365.1. Taxonomy (NCBI): domain Eukaryota; kingdom Viridiplantae; phylum Streptophyta; class Pinopsida; order Cupressales; family Taxaceae; genus Torreya; species Torreya grandis. Next base: position 49,935 of record JARHVA010005603.1, on the reverse strand, counting down.
TCATGACTAAAAAACATTAAAAAATCCATGTCATCAAGTCTATTACTAGGTGAGTGAGTTTAGAATAGGATATCAGTAGCTCTTATAATGGCTCAAGACCAAATCTTAGATGAACATGAAAGTACCAAACATCAGCATGCCATTTTACATAGAGTAATAAGAGATCCAAGTTGGAATAGATCATGATACACAAATATAAGGAAAAAATAAATTTCAAGCCAACATTCTATCTTGTATTAAAAATTAAACATAGTTTCCTTCAAATATTTACTATTTATTTCTAAACCCAAGTATATGTAACATTCCAACATTGATTTCATATCAAGTGGGAATTACAAAATTTTCATCATTGTAACATGTTTTCCCATATAGGAATTCAAAGAAAATCCTCTCTCCATAGTATTTATAAGTTAAAATCCATGTCATGATTCTCATAAGGATCCCATTATGATCATTCTCATTTTTAAAAATGCATCATTATCAATGAAAATCATGCACTTAGTGACACTCAAGTTTCCAATGTAATTTGGACTCATTATGCAACTTGAGCTAGAAATTGAAATTGGGAATGCAATGTAACTAAAGCTCAAAATACAACTAAGGATGGAAATTAAACTCAAAATCCCAATACAAACTAGGTTCCCAATGTAATTTAGGATGGAAATGCAACTTAGGCTCCCAATGCAACTTAGGCTCAAAATACAACTCATTCTAGCAATGCAACTTGGGCACAAAATATAACTCAAGTTCACAATGCATCCCCTTTTCACTTATCAACATCATATAAATTTAGCATTGATGTTTAATATGTTTTACATCATATTAACTCATTTTATAAGCCACATCTACATCACCACATCCAAATATCATACCAACATCAATTTTTTTCACTGAGGAGGAAACATAGTTTCCTTTTTTATAACTCATTTTCCAAATAAAAGTATACAAAACAACTGTAAAGAGGAAATTTTTTATCTATCACCATTTTTCATCATCCATTATCATTCAAAATGAATTTACACCCTGTAAGTGCAAAGAGGATATTATCTTATTTCCACCATGCAAATCATTCAATAATCTCCCTAGATTAATCCATCATGTCCCTACCTAATCTACTAGACATGAATGAGTATAATCACCCTATTAAAATATAATAATAATAATAAAATGAATTAATACACCATTTAAGATTCATATAAAAAATATTATTCAATTTTAAATAAATTATACTGACTATTATATTATAACACACTCTACTAGATGAGGAAGTGACTAGGGATGATGAGGGATTGATTAGGTACAATGAGGGATGATGAGGGATTGATTAGGTACAATGAAGGATAATGAGGGAATTGTTAGGGATAATTATGGATGAGTAAGAATGAGGAGCGATTGATTATATATGATAAAGGATGATGAGGGTTGATGAGGGAGTGATTAGGGACAATGAAAGATGATAAAGGATTGACCAAGGATAATAATAAATGATGATGGTTTATGAGGGAGTTATTAGGGATGATGACACTATGACTAGGCATGATTAAAGAATGATTATGTATAATTAGGGTTGATGAGGGTTAATTATTGACTATTTATAGACTACATGGTATAATGCAGGATGATCATAGATGATGGAGTGACTAAAGATGATGAGGGTTGATGACAGAGTGATTAGAGATAATGATGTATGATGATAGCCAATGAAAGAGTGATTAAGGACAATGAGGGACACTGAGAGCTGATGAGGTAGTGACTAGGGATGATAATGGAATATGAGGGTTAATGAGGGAGTGTCTTATGTGAATTTGGAGTGTTAGAATATGAATTTATTTTATGCGACTTTGGAATAATGCATGATATTAGAATTGAAGAATGCATGGATTGATCATCCATCTAAAATTTTTTTAAGAGTTAATGGTATATTTTTAAAATGAATTTGGAATGGTGTTTTGATTCAATTTATTCTTAATCAAGTTTACTATGGTGACTAACTACATTCATGTTTGGTATAAGTTATTGCATCATGATTACATGTATATGTTATGTGTGAGTGACTGCATACATACATATAATAAGTATATGGTAGATATCATGTATGGGTGATTGCATCATGACTATATGTATGCTACAAGTTACATTATACAAGGCATTCATTTATGCATATTAATAGACCCATTGATTGAAAAGCCCACAAATTATTTAGGAATCCTCCTTCAATCTTGGGTATTCAATTGGGTAGGGCATACTCAATTATGTAAAATAGGGGGAATAATCAATTATATATATCTTTAATATACATAATATGATTATAAACCTCATTTCTCATTATATCTTCTAATCCTAAAATTTTGAAAACTAACTATTGACTATATTAGATTTTTAAAAAACTAACTTCTAAATGATAACTCCTACAACTATGGAATCGATTTCATAAGATGCAAAGTGTCCCTAATTTGTTATATTTAGTAAAATAAATTTAAGTATAATAATATAAATTAAATTTAAACTTATATTTATGCCCTTTTCAAAGGGTGTACACCCCTTCAACATTTTAGTCTTTTAATTTTATGTTTTCCCTCTAAATTTACTTTGGGTACAAGCTTGGGAAGGTCCGAACCTAGCTTGAAACTAGTAATGGAGAAGCCCGTTGATTTTACGAAAATTTAGGATCCTTTTCCATATTTTTCACCACAAATGATTAGGCATATTTTATTATTAAAAAAAATATGGGTTTGTAGAGGGGAAAGCATAATTTTTGAATATATAATTTTTTTAATGTTAAACTATTATTTATAATTATTAGTTAATTTCTACATAACATAAATCATTTTGAATTATATACATATCATTATAAATACTTTTAAAACTTATACCTTACCGATCTATGCATCATTGGCTATGATTTTTAAATAAAAAATAAAAAATCATGAAGTTAATGTCAAAAAGTTGTGTTCATACACTTGTAGTTATAATTATCTAGCTATCTTGACTTGTAAAATTATTTAAAATATATATATATATACATATACATATATATATATATATATATATTTATTAAAAAAAAAAAATCCTAAATGATCTTCAACATTTCATCTATGTATATATGAAATTTCATGCATCAATTCATTCATTTACTCAAAAACAAAAGTGTGTATGTACACATGCAGTCTCCTTATATTTTCACAAAAAAAGGTCAAGTAATTGTCATAAATGCATCTATTTCTATAAATTTTATCATATGGATATTGAAAAAATATATATTTATAAAATACATTCAAAATGACACATTTCATATTCTTATGTCATTTCCAAATTTGTTTTCCAAGTGTCTCTAATATTTTATCGAAGTTCAACTACTATAATTTTCAAGAAAAAAATGTTGCTCTATACATGTCCATTTGTTCCCAATTATCCTGCATCTACCCATTCATGAATATGACAAAAATTATTGTCATTTATTCATTCCAATGACTATTGAGGCACATGGAAAAATAACTTGTATGTTTATAACTACAAAAATTATTGCATTAGGGATTATGTTGATTGTGTACCATTATCATTTCTAATCTATGTATGTGAATTAATTTTTTATACTATTGGATTTAATTAGAAATTTTATATTACGTGGTTAATATTGATTAAATAACTAACATTTATGGTCATGTTATAAATACCTTCTTATTTAAAATGTTATTCATATGTTAAATACTTTTGACACTAATGTAGGGGCATCAAATAAGTCAATGTATTTTAGTGCCTTTTGATCATTTTGGTTTTATTTGAGACTAATAAGTCATATAGATACATAATAAGGGTGATAGAGTAATCAAGTGTTCTTGTGTTGGGTGTTCTTTGAGTTTGAAGAGTTTCTCACCAAAATTTAATTTGAAAATTTGAATCATGTACTTTGCTTTAGCAGGTGTTTTGTGATGTAGTAGGATATACAATGTTTGTATAAGGTCATGTATGGGTATAGGTCAGTATATAAAGGTGTCCCACATACATTTCATAGGGAAAATGATAAATACTAAGATTTTGAATGTAATGCCCATGTCAAGGTAGTTGTCATAAGAGTTAGTCGTTCAGGAAAGTATTTTCTTTTGTGTGTATGAGGAATGTAATGAGTTTTGAGTACATTGAAAGGTGATAGACTTGTAAAAGAGTTATTTTTATGTTTAAAGAGATATAGGTATGTAGGATAACTATAATGAATGAGAAAAAAATTGAAAACCTTTGTATTAGTTCCATGTGATAGAGTTGTTATGTATATGAATAGAATCAATGAAAATTGAAAATGAATTAATGTGATGCCTTTAAATATTTGAGTATATATTTTTTTATATATTAATTTTGATTTTTTGATACCTTAATAATTTTTATAATAATATTTTATTATGTAAATGCAAGGTACTTGGTATATGGCTAGACTGTATCCATATTCTATGAAGTTGTTTGGAATCTATGAGATTGGTGTTCCAAGAATTTGTTTAAACAAGAGAAAATGAATTTAATAATGTTTCTAGGAATAGATACATCTAAATATTTATCTTTCATGCATATATGTCTAGGTTTGTGTCCAATCATAATAAGAGTTGAGTATGTGAGTGCCCTATTTAGAAGTGATTGTGATAAGAAACCTATTTGGAGAATGAGAAACAAACTGTATATAGATTGTGATAGTATGAATAATGTGTAGAGGGTTAAAAATGTGTAAATAAACTTGGAGTATATTTTCAATAATCTTTGGTAAGTTAAATGTATCTAAAGCCTATATTTGCTTGCACATAGGTAGACTATATTAATAGTGCCCTGTAAAATCCATTATTTGAAGGTGATTAAAACTTAATCAAGGAAATTTTAAACTTTTAAAAGGTATAAATAGGTTATTAAAACCTTATAAATGTTTTAAGAAGGCTTAAAACTAAGAAAATATCCATTAAACTGATTTTGAACCCTCTTGGGCTTGATATAAGCTATGGAAACCCTAGTTTAGGGTTAAATCTAAAAAGTAGAATAATAAAAGTTTTAACTAGTGGAATTAGATGAAACTTGGTAGTTAGTTGGTATTTTAATTAAATAAATATATTTTAAATTTTTATTATGGTACAACATCCATATGTACACATACAGGTGATTGTCTGCTACAAAGGAGTAAAGAGACCTAATTAGGTCTGAGCAAGAGCTAGAAAAGGCACTTAAGAAGGGAGTCAGTTAATGAAACTTAATATAAAGATATAAGGTGTTATAAAATTGTGTTATTTTAGTATGACTCAATATTAATAGTTTTTACCATAGGAAAATCCCCAAAAAAGGCCACAAGGAGTCTCAGTCAAGGTAATCAAATAAATAATGGTGATAGAGGGGTAGAAAGATGATATGTGGATTAGATAAGAGTTCAAAGAGGAGTCATATGAGAAAGGAAACAATTAATGAACCCTCATATAGCCTTGAAGACCCTAAGTGGTATAATGAGTTGTGCCTACAAAGGTGATGAGTCTTAAAGGGATAGTAAGTCTACATAAACTAGTGAGTGAGGTTGAATGAAAGGGGATAGTGAATGAATGGAATGAGGAGATTAATGGAGAGAGATATTTATATGAAATTTATAAAGGTATAGAGAGGGAATTCAGAGAATCTTAGTGTATAATATCATGGTTGAGAGTGATCTAAATCCTAGTGAGATCAAAATAAGATTGAGAAGTTTGATTGCATGATTTAGTAAATTGCATGAATTAGAGTTGTGGGGTAAAGATGAGGAGGTCTATGCATTTTTTGGTATCAGAGTGGGAAGAAAAGGACAACTAACAAGAATAACAAGGTATATGTTTGTTTTTTCTTTCATTTTGAATTTTTATATGTTCATGCAAATTATTGAGATATAAGTGGAAAGTTGAGTGTGGTAATTAGCCTTGAAGATAGTGAGGTTTGATAAATGAGAGAGATATTAGAAAACACAAAAGTGAGCTTAATGAGAGCTTGAATAGGGATAAAGGATTCCTATACAAAGGACAAGAGAGATGATATAGACCCAGGTGAGGTCATATAATGAGAGAGACCTAAGTGAGTTCATGAGTGGCATATAGAGGAGTATTGTCAAAAGGAATAGGTCCAAGTGAGACCAAGAGATTGAGAGATAGGTGACATGAATAAATATAAAGAAAAGAGAAAACAAGGCATGAGTGAGATGAGATACCACAAAGATAGGAAGGTACAAGAAGACACCAAGAGAATAGAGATGGAAGAAGATATGATAGAGGTAAGGCAATATTTGGATGAGTTATTGATCATAATGGATAAAATGAAGGAAAGTGAGAACCCATACTAAATATGGGTGAAGAGGAAGAAGACACTCAAGTGTCTAATTACGATACAAATTAAAAAAATGAAAATTTAAGTTATGAGAGATGAAAGAGATCCTAAAATGTTGCTTTATAAGAAAATTAAGAGAGAGATAAAAAGATTGTTGATGAGAAACATAGTGTGTAAAATTTATCATCATAGTGATGAAAATTAATAGTACCTTGAGAAGGACGAGGAAATCTTGAATGAGGAAAAGGAATCTAGTGGCATCTAGTTAACTAATGTAAATTATAAAGAAGTAGATAAGTTTTAAGGCCTCATATAAGGCTTGGAAAAAGAAGATAGAATGATTATAAACTCTAAAAATTAGTTTGTATATGACAATATTGAATAATTAGAAGTAGAAATAGTAGCCACAAAACAAGCCTTGAATGGAGAAATAGTGAAGAATGAATAAATACATGAGCTAGAGCATGAAGAAGTGGAAGATGAGGTGGAATAAGTAGCTAATGGAATCAATGAGTCTCAAATTAATACATGTTTTACTTTCCTTAGCTTTTTATTTGCATTATTTCTCATGTAAATGATGGAGAATATAAAGGATAAACATCTTGAGAGGGATCAAGAAGAGAAGGTACAAGTTGTAGTTGTTGAGAACATCAAAATGGAGGATAAAGAATGTGAAGAAAAAGAATTGATGGTAGAAAAGAGATATTTAGAGTACAAAGAGTCATGAAAAATCTTTAGATTTAGTAAGATAGTAGATGTACCAGTAGTGTATTGGGGTATACACAACCCATATGATAGAGGAAAAATCTAGGTATGAGTGTACATCAGATATTAGTTGATGAAAGAAAGTAATGAAAGTAAGGATTAGGATTATATTTGATATAGGTAAGCATGAGAGCATAAATAAGGAGAATTTGAATCATTAAGGAATAGAAATAGAGGATGATTATCTAAGGAAAAAAATTAGAAGATAAGAAAGAAAAGCATAATAGTCCATTGGATTTCAAATTCTTTCTTGCTTGGGAGTATGATGCATGGGCATCAAGAAAGTAAATGTATTTAAGTGTATTTTGATCATTTTGGTTTGATTTGAGTCTATTAAGTAATATAGATACCCAAGAATCGTGATAGAGTCATTATGTGTTCTTATGTTAGGTGTTCTTTGTTTTGGGAGAGTTTTTTTGCTAAAACTTAATTTTAAAATTTGAATCATGTACTTAGATTTAAAAGGTGTTTTGTGATGTAATAGGAAATAAAATGTTTGTGTAAGGTCATTAATGTGTCAAGGTGAGTATATAAAGGTGTTCCATGTACATTTCATAAGGAAAATGACAAATACTAAGATTTTTAATGTAATGCCCATGTTAAGGTAGTTGTCATAAGAGTTAGTTGTTCAAGAAAGTAGTTTATTTTATGTGTAGGAGAAATGTAATGAGTTTTGAGTAGATTTAAAGGTGGTATAATTTTATAAGAGTTAGTTATAAGTTAAAATAGTTAGAGTTATGTAGGATAACTAGAATGAATGAGAAAAAAATGGAAAACATCTATATTTTGTCCATGTGACAAAGTGGTTATGTATATGAATAAAATAAATGAAAATTGAAAATGAAGTGAAGTGATGCCTTTGAATATCTATGTTGATATTGTCTTATGGATGTATTTTTATGTGTTTATACCTTAATAATTTTGAGAATAATATTATGTTATGTAAATGCAAGGTTGTTGGTGTATGGTTGTACTATATCCATATTATATGAAGTTGTTTGGAATCTATGATATTGGTACTTCAAGAAGTTGTCTAAATAAGATAACATGAATTTTAGAATGTTCCCAGGAATAGAGACATCCAAATAGTTGTATTTCATGCATATATGTCTATGTTTGTGTCTAATCAGGACAAGAGTTGAGTATGTGAGTGTCATGTCTTGGAGGTCCAGATTGCACCCTAGCTAGAAGTAGAAGTGTTCAGGTTCTACTTATAAATATAGATCAACATAATACTAACCCTAAGATATGGGTATCCTATAATGGTGTCAAAACTATAAGATTTTTAACAAGTCTAACTTCTCTAATATATCAATTTATCTCATTTCCACTACTAAGATCTACTAATGACTAGGGAAAAGGGGGAGAGAGATAACATGAAAGGGAAACCTAAGATAAATATGGTGATTCTCCTAAAAGATGGTTGATCCACTCTATTTGAAATCCTATTAAACAATAATGAGATAAACAAAAGATTAGATCCAAGACTCCAAGTATCTATCATGCATAAATATTTCATGGAGAGGTACACTAAATGATCAAAAGCTGAGGGAAGTGATGCATAGGTCTAATGCAAGACAATAAATAGTCAAAGTATCCACATGTGGGATCCAATCAAAAGATATACAATACTAATGATGGCATGCATAACAAGATTAACTAGTAACTAGGTGAGATTAGGACTTGACAAGGGAGATGTTTCTACCACATATGCAAATCAAACTGACATGTATACATTATGCCAAAATAATGAAATATAAAAATAGTCTTGTATTCATCTGAAGAGGTTACAAGCTCAATCATGGTAGAGCCTTGTCATTCCCAAGAGAGGGAATAAAGGGATCATTTTTTAGGCTCAAAAACCTCTATATATAGTTAAAAATGAGAGAGAGAGAGAGAGAGAGAGAGAGAGAGAGAGAGAGAGAGAGAGAGAGAGAGATGGGAATAATGTGTAAGAGAATGAAGAAAGATATCCCAATCATGTGGTGGTAGCTCATTGATTTCTTTTTGCATACATACCTTTTTCCAAACCAACTAGCATTTTTTTGCTCCAATAACCTTCGAGCTCCTTTCATTGGTTGAGAGATCCCACTAGAAGACAAGGGATTATTATACATGATGACAAAGTATATTTAAATTGAATTTATTCCCTTAATTACTTATTCAACTACCAACTCACCATCTTGAGACCCTAAGCCCACTTGACTTGATCATGAAGATTATATCCTCGAATCTTAAAATTGACAGAGCCATGCCATGGATGGTAATTAGTACCTATTTTATCAAGTATGGAGCCACATCAACAAATGAGACCTTTGCATTAATCACATATTTTCTCCACTTCCATGTTTGGACCATAGGCCCATTCTATAGATGGAAAACCAATCTAAGACTATTAGTTTTGCTATAGTCATATGTCAATGTAGACCTATAGACTACATAGCCTCTTTCTTGATACAAAAAGGTCCAAATAGACCCACTTCATCTCTATTGGAAATTAGGATTGACCATATGCATAGATCCTTTTTAAGAATGGTGAACATAGCTATAGAAATAACCCTACATGATACAAAATGTCAAACTAGAAGTCAATATTAAGTCCCAATGGTGGTCCTTTATGTCATTTATCACCTTGAATACATCAATGTGTCACTTTAATGGCATTTAGCTGAGCTCCAATGGTGATAGGATGACCCTCTAATACTTATTTGTCCTGATTTGACCCTGGTCACATATTAACCCTCCCGTTGAAGATCCCTTATTATTTCAACTTTGAACCTTGCTTGTTGATTTTCTTTATACAAGATGTACATGGATCATTTATTTTATTTAATATCATAATGAGCTAGTGACACTTGTTAATCTCTCACCTATTTTTGAGATATGTTGACCCCATTGACCTTGCTCATGCCATTGATCCTACTTGGTATGAATGATCACAAGTCATTTATTTGCCTTTGACTTGTCAACTCTATCCTCACTCTATTTGAACTTGATGTACAATCAAATGCCAACCATTACATTTTTTATGACCCACTATTTGAATCCTAATGGCTATTTCATGAGACCACACTTTGACATCTATGCATCCATCATTTGACATATGCATGACTATCATTAACATCTATTTAATCATCAATATTTAAACCCAAATAGATAAATGTTGAGCTTTATTTTGGAATTCATTTGAACATCCTATTTTTTAGGTTCAACTTTGAATGTTTATAAATCAAGATATAAATCCTTAATAAGAATGACATTTTAAGGATTTGATATAACCATAAAGAACTTTTTGATATTGCATTCTTTTGCATTGTGAAGGTTTTTGGGGTACATTTATTAACTACTCAAGTGAATTGGTAGGTTCCTTCCTAAAAGATGTTCTGGTGATGGTTTAGTCCTTGAACTTACCAAATTCATCTTTGGCTCAATCTTTCAAGGTTATAATGAATTATAAGGCTTGTGAAACCTACTTCATGCTCTTGAATACTTTAAACACATGAGAACCTACATGGTATTTTCCACTCTACAATCTTAGACCCCTTTTCTAAAACATTGATCCACTACTTCATCAAACCCTACAAAAGCTTCATATGTGGGCCAGAAATAGCTAACATCTTTGGCAAATCATAGGGGTTTCATGCCTATCTATGAAAGAGAACCCAAACCATGTTATCTTGTCTAGTCTATTGGGCATGGAGGTTCTACTTGGGTCCAACATATTGAACTGGATCCAACATTAGCTACCAATCTTGCTCTAACCTATTTTGAAACAAATTAGGACCAAAATAGAAAGAAAAAAAATAGATTTCCCAAGGCACTTATTGAAGGGAAACTAACCTAGAACAAAATAGGGACAATAATAAATGTTCTAAAATAGGACTTTGAGGAAATTGTAAGAACTACCCTAATATATACAGCTTAAAACTATGTGTACCTTTCCTCCTAGATCAAAAGTAAAGTTTGATAATTTTATTTCATCATGGGATGAGGGATTTAGTGAGGCATTAATCTCTTTGACCCTTGGTCTTGATTCTTGCTTCTTCTTTATTGCATATATTAACCTCTTTATCATGATGTTTAATGAGAACCAAGCAACTCCAAATAGGTTATCTATGTGCATATAGATAGTCTCAATACCTTCATATGGATATTTAACTACAAAATGCAATGGTGCCTAAAAAAATCATACCTCTTTTATTTCCATAGTGTCTTCAATAACATTTGGTTTCTCTTTAACTACAATTTCTTCAAGCTCATCAAGTATCTCTACATATTTTGCCCAATCTTGGTCATTGTCTTCCATTTAAACCAATATCTCATTAGGACCAACCTTCTCATTTTTCTTGGGCATACGTAGAGTAGCACTCTATTATTGAATATCCAAAACATTAATGGAATCCTTACAAGATTTAACCTATTGTACCATCTCATCATCCAAGTCTACTATCTTAAGTTCATCAATATCACTTACAAATCATGGTATAATTGTTGCCAATAGTCTTCTTCTTTAGAAATTATCTCTACGTCAACAATGGTTTTATGTGAGTTGTCTTCATGGATACCTTATAGATAAATATGATCTTGTAATTGATCTAAATCATCTACCAAAATATCTTGAAAAAAGTCTTGATTTTGGATAGTTGATATGTGATCAAGAGGTTCTTAGGAAATAGCCTTTTAATACATGTCTGAGACTTCTTCCTATTGGATCTCATCTTCAACTTGCATTTATTATTGTAAATAATCTCCTTTGACATTATGGAATAATTAACCATGCTTGGACTTGCCAAGTGGTGTTCCAATAATGATCTCCTTTTCTAACTCTAACAATCCATCATTATCAATTATGAGATCAATATGGAATTCATTTCTTACCTCTTGAAGGAGTGGCATAAGATATTCTTGGGATGCCTCTAAGAGAGGTGAGATTTATGTGACACCTCCTAGGTCCAACTTCTTGTCTTTGATAGTCATGTCCTACTCTTTCTTTTACATAATACTCTATATGGATTTTGAAGATGTAAATGACCTAGATTATTGAGGAGGAAAGGATGAGGGTTGAGTAGTTTTGGATTTTCTTGACTACATGATTTGGTTCTAAGATGGAAAAAATAGAGGTTCTTCTTTAGCCTTTTGATTATTTTCCTCCTCTTTTTTCCTTATCTTTAACTCCAAATCTTTGATTTGCCTCACTATATTCTCTTGGAATAGATTCTCTTTAAGGTGGTCAGTGGCTTCATGAAGATAATGAACATAAGAATATTCTTAAGGAGGGATGAGAAAGGTTTCCATTGGTTTAGATCCTACTTTAACCTAGACTCTCAATTATAGATTTATTTCACTTTACCCACCACATGAATTTCCCACTTGATTCCATCTTATAAAGTTAAAGGACCTCTTAAGGGGTTCCTGAGGAAAATAGGTGTAATATTAAACATTAATAATAGGATGTTCTACAACAATCTCCTTCTTTATTTGATAGCTTTATTGGATATATCTCCAAGAAGGGAAGGTCTGAGGAATACATGAAAATTTTGGAACATTCAAAGGGTCACTTGGAATTGGCTCTTGGGGAAGAATGGGTGGCACATATGAATGCTAAGTTGGTATATATTAAGGCACATAATATTGGTGATGTTGGACTTGCTACTCTTCAAAGCCTTTTATCTTATCATCAATTCTTTGAATATAACCAATTACATCCATCATATCACCTATGAGATTGTTCAAATTTGCTCTCTCAATAGGTTCCCATTCTTATTTCACTTATTGTAATGACTCCCTCACATAATAGATCTAGTGAATAGGGACATCTTGGCCATGATACTTTTGTGAGAACAATTATAGTGCATAATTTTCAAGGATTACTAAGGTCTACTTAAGTACTGGTGTGGATAGATCATGATAAGGCTGATGAGGATCAATTTTATGATAGGCTTGATGTTCATTTGGAGGATTAGGGAAATATTCTTGAATGTATGACTGATATAGGTCCTCATATTGCTAGTGAGGATCATGAAGAAGGTAAGATCCATGTAATTGATAATAAGGATCATGAGAATGATATTGGGACTATTGATAAGGAGGTGGATAATATGGATATTCACCATATCTATTCATATTAGCCTCATATGTCAAATGAGATGCAATAACTAATTAAAATCTACAATGAAACATACCTAATCCTCTCATAACCAATTTTTTTGATTTGGAGTCACCATTGGTACTAATTTTATTGCTTCTAAAATATTATCAAAGGAAAGACACACCAAGATCTTCCCACAATTTTATACCTTTGCCCCATAGGGCATGCCAAAATTATTAGAGGTCTAAATTGCACCCTAGCTAGAAGCAGAACTATTCAGGTCCTACTTCCAAATATATCTCAACATGGGACTAACCCCAGGCTATGGTTATCCTATAATAGGATCTGAACTCTAGTATTTTAATGAGTCTATCTCCTTTGATACATCAATTTAGCTCATTTACACTACTAATATCTACTAATGACCATGGAAAAGGGGGAGAGAGATAACATGAAATGGAAACCTAATCTAAATATAGTGATGCACCTAAAAGATAGTAGATCTAATCCATTTGAGCTCCTATTAAACACTAATGAGATAAAAAATTTACTAGATCTAGGAATCTAAGTATATATCATGCATCATTATTTTATGTATGGGTTCAAAAAATGATCAAAAGTTAAGAGAAGTGATGAAGAGGTATAATGAAAAACACTAACTAGTCAAAATATCCACATGCAGGATCCAATCAAAAAATATAACACACTAAACATGACCTGCATAACAAGATTAAAGAGTAACTAGGTGAGATTAGGACTTGACAAGGGAGAGGTTTCTACCACATATGAAAATCAAATTAACATGTACACACTATACTAGAAGAATGAAATATAAAAATAGTCTTGTATTCATCTCAAGAGGTTATAAGCTCAATCTTGGTAGAGTTTGGTCATGCCCAAGAGAGGGAATAGAAGGATCATTTTTAAATATCAAAATCCTTTATATATAGTATAAAAGGAGAGAGATATGGGAACAATGCATATGAGAGTGGAGAAAGAGATCCTAATCATGTGGTAGTATCTCATTGATTACTTTTTACATACATGCCTTATTATAACCAACTAGCCTTTTTCACTCCAAAATCCTTCAAGATCATTTAATTGGTTGAGAGATCCCACTAGAATACAAGGGCTTCTTATACATGATGACAAAGTCCATTTGAATGGAATAAATTCCCTTAATTACTTCTCTAACTACCAGTTCACCACCTTGGGACCCTAATCCCACTTGACTTACTCATGAGGATAAAATCCTCAAATCTTGAAACTAATAAAGTCATGTCATGAACAATAGTTAGTACCTATTTTATTGAGAATGGAGCCACGTCGATAGATGATACCCTTTACATTAATCACATATCTAATCCACTTCCATGTTTAGATCATAGGCCCATTATATAGATAGAAAACTAATATAAGACTATTGGTTCTATTATAGTCATTATGTCAATGCAGAATTATAGACTACATAACCTCTTTCTTGATCCAAATAGGTTTAAATAGACCCACTTCATCTTTTCAAGAATAAAAATTTCACCATATGCACAAATATTTTTTAAGAATGGTGAACACAATCATAAAAATAGCCCTCTTTGATACAAAATGTCAAACTAGAGGTCCATATTAAGTCCCAATGGCATCCCTTTATGTTGTTGATCACCTTGACTACATTAGTGTGCCCCTTTAATGGCATTTATCTAAGTTTTAATGGCAACAAGATGACCTTGCAATACCTATTTATCCTAGTATAACCCTAATCACATGTTTAACCTCCAATTGAGGATCCCTTAGTATTTCAAATTTGAACCTCGATCATTGATTTTAATATATGAGATGTACATAGACCATTCATTTTCCTAGGATCCTAACAAACTAATGATACTTGGAAATCTCTCACCTGTCCTTGAGATACATTGACCTTATTCACCTCAATTGTACCATTGATCCTCCTTGGTATGAATGACCATGAGCCATTTGATATGCCTTTGACTTATCAAATTTGTCCTCATTCCATTTAATCTTGGTGTATGATCAAATTCCAACCATTAAATCTATTAGGACCCACTATTTGAATCCCAATGGCTATTTCACAAGACCCTACTTTGAAATCTACAAAACCATCATTTGACATCTAGATGACCATAATTGATGTTTACATGACTGTTAATCTTTGAATCCAATTAGATAAGTGTTGATCTTTATTTTCATGTCTATGTGAACATCCCATTCTGCAGGTTCAACTTTGGACACTTATAACTTGAGCTAGAAATCTCATACATGCGTGAAATTTTTTTGATATGATCTAAGCATGAAGAACTTTATATCACTACATTATTTTGGTTCATGAGTATTTATAGGGTGAATTTATTAAATTTTCAATTGAACTGGTTTATTTATTTTTGGAAGATGTTTTGGTGATGATCTGGTCCTTAAACTTGCCAAATTCATCTTTGACTCAATCTTTCTAGGTTTTGATGAATTATAAGGCTTGTGGAACCTAGTTCATGATCTTGAGTGATTGAAAAACATGATAAACTACTTGGTATTTTCCACTCTACAATCTTATACCCATTTTCTAAACCTTTCATCCACTACTTCATCAAACCATGCAAAGTCTTCATATGTGGACCAGAATTGGCCAACACCATGTTTAGAAGTGACTGTGACAAGAAACCTATTTGCACAATGAGTAATGGATTATATAAATATTTTGATAGTATGAAGATATTTTATAGGGTTAATAAGTTGGAATGAACCTTGGAGGAGTGTTTCAAGAGCCTTTAGTAATTTAAATGTATCTAAACACTATATTTTCTTGCACATAGGCAGACTATATTAATAATGCCCTGTAAAATCCATTATTTGAAGGTGATTAGAAGTTAACCAAGGAAATTTTAAACTTAGAAAAGGTTGAAATACGTTAGGAAGACATTACATAGGTCTTAATAAGTCTTTAAACTAAGAACATATCCATTAAACTGATTTAAAATCCTCTCAGGCTTGATACGGGCTATGGAAACCCTAGTTTAGGGTTAAATCTAAAAAGTGGAATAATAAATGGTTTAACCAATGGAATTAGATGAAACTTTGTAGTTAGCTAGTTTTTTAAGTCAATAAAGATATTTTCAAGTTTTTATTATGGTACAACATATGTACATACACCTATAGGTGACACCATGTTACAAAGGAGTAAAGAGATTAAGTCTAAGAAGGAGCTAAAAAAGGTACTTAGGAATGGATTTGGTTAATGAAAATTCATGGAGAGATCAAAGGTGATAGAGGGTGTTATAAAATGGTGTTAATCTCTTAGTAAATAATAATACTAGTTTGTACCATGGGAAAAATCCCAAAAAAAGGCCATAAGGAATCTTGGTCAAGGTAATCAAATAAATAATGGTGATAGAGTGGTAGAAAGGTGATGTGTGGATTGGATAAGTGTTCTAAGAGGAGCTGTCTAATTAATAAACAATAAATGAACCCTTATATAACCTTAAAGACCCTAAGTGGTATAATGAGTTGTGCCTACAAAGGTGATGAGTCTTGAAGGACTAGTAAGTTTACCTAAACTAGTGAGTGAGGTTGTATGAAAGGGGATAGTGAATGAATGGAATGAAGAGATGAATGGAGAGAGAGATTTGTATGGAATTTATAAAGGTAGAGAGAGGGAATGTAGTGAAGGTTAGTTTATAATAACATGGTTGAGAGTGATCTAAAGCCTATTTATATCAAAATAAGATTGATAAGTTTGATTGCATGAGTTAGTAAGTTGTAGGTATTAGAGTCATAGGGTAGAGATGATGAGGTCTTTACATTAGACATAGTCTTTTTTCATGGAAAAACATGGTTGAAATATATACATATAATTTTTATATGGTTGTGCATAACCTATGTATAAGAATGGTTATATTTGGGACTAATTTTTTTTTATCATGGACATTTTTTTTATTATAGATTGCCCAAAATCTCATTTCAATCTTAATTAGTGATAATATGTTTCCTCTACCATATATGGTTGTAGATGATAGTAAAGTTTCATTACTTATTTAACTATGGGTTGAATTATGGTGTTTTATTGGAATAAATTGATGTTTATTTTAATAAACATCAAGGGACAAATAATCCATGCCATGAACATGGTCTACTTCCATTCAATAGACAAACCTTAATAATGTTTTGCTTGGCTTGGACTAATTTGTATGCTTATTCAATAATGATTCGGTTTGGGTTTATTTATAATGTTATCATTGATTGGTGGCTTGGTTGAATTTGTATGCATAATTTTTAAATTTTTTATTACATATTAAATTAGTTTTTAGATATTAGTATGTAATTTTAGCATGCATTTATAAATCATAATTATGTCTCAAGCACTAATGGTAGTTATGGTTGGTATTAACATGTGAATGTTATGATGTCTTGTGTGCATTATTTATAATGCATGTTAAATTTAAGATGATTAAGTTCAATGAGAAACTTGATTTATGAGTAGTTTGTAGTCAGTGGAAAAATTAATCCAAAACCTATTTACCCTATTTTTTAATGAAAATATTACAAATGGTCGCAAGTTAGCAATTTGGGCTAATGACTTGCATTAAAACTATGAATGGGTGAATTCAAATTATGATTTTTATTAAATTAACTTATTTAATTAGAATACATTAAATAAAGCATTATTTTTTATTGAGAATTAAATATGTGGAAATAGGAGTGATTTTTAGTTCCAATGAACTAATTTCATATTTCAAGTATAACAAGATAAATGTGGTGAGACATCCAATTATTAGTGGCAAGTCAAAGAGTTGAAATCTATTCAAATAATAAACTTCTCCATGATACTTTGAGTGGATTAAGTTTCTTAATTATGTTCCTTAGTTTCTTTATGAAATCCTTAAATGACTTCAATGGACATGATTTCTTTCCAAGATTTAAATGTGATCACATTAAAATCAATAAGAAAAAGAGTAATAACCCATTTCCTAACTAGAAATAATATTAATGTTTTTCAATAATTTTGTGTATTTATATTATTTAATTATATTTTGGATAACACACTTACTAAATTAATTAATGTTTTTTCATAAATCATATGGTAACTTATATAATCCTACTTTTTTAAAAATGGGACAAACAAGACAACTAGATTTTATTGGTGGTTCGCTTGACATGTCACACAAACTAGTGGAGGAAAATGAGAGGAAAGGACAAAATCATGAGTATTCCCCCTTATCTTATGTACCTAATATTCAATGTCTAACTTTTAAAGCCTTACACTCTACCACTTATTAAGATAGTTGTGACACAACATCCTTATGATTTGGATCCTGAACACTTGTGCCCCACATATAAAGCTCAGATCATTGAAGTGATAGACACATCCAACAACCATGGCATACATATAACTTTCCAATTGGTTAAGGTTAGACAATATAATAATCAATATAAGTGTTATAACTCTTAGTAAATTCAAGTGTACTTCCCTCAATTACAGATAGATGTAATAGAGACCATTACTCTTTAATAAAGGGTGAATGATCCATGTGAAACTCATGCATAAAATAATACACTTATCACTATTTTTCTTACATAGATCACACTTTATATGAAATAATTAAAATTCATCTACATAAAGATTGATTAATATATTCCACATATGTCCCAAACTTGTTCATCACCAAAAATTTCAACCTTCACGCTCATCAGCTCATTGTACTATGCACCTCACTAGAACATTCTTGTAGACTCATGTTCCTATAATTATCTTCGATCTATCACATCCACCATTCATCCTACTCTGACCATGTGTCTTGTTTATGGATCTTTCTAGTCAGGAACCTGTCAGTAGGACTATTAGTCATAACCAACCTAGAAGTTTAACTGTCTCCCAATAAGGAAGATGAAATGAGTTGTAACTATTTTATTTGTAACTAATAATAGTTATAAATTATCACATAATATTGTATAAATATATAACATATTATTCTAAATGAGGATTAATTCCATACACATTAGTAACACAATTACCATTTTTCATAATTTAATCTTTAACACACGCATTATATCATATTCTACCATTCCTTATTATTTTCTCATCAAATATAAGTTTCAATTCCTACATAAATAAGACTTACATTTCATTAAATGTATGTTGTTTGTTCTTTATGAATACACATTGTAAAATCATACACATTAACCTTAATGTATGGTTGTAATTTGTAAGCCTAGTATTGAGGCCCTATAACACAAACTGAAATAAATGTCTGGCTCTCCCAAGAAAAAAAATTTCCATCTATTATATCATAGGAAAAATACAGGGATAAATTAAAGAATTTAAAAAAAAAAAAAAAAAAAACATTTTTTTATTTAAATGTTAAAAAAAGTTCTTCTTACTAAAAAGAATTATACAAGATATCATTGGAGTAAATTATCAACAAGACTTGAAAAAATTATATATATTATTTTTAGTAATTTAATTATGTAAAAAGGAAACATAATTTAATATTTATAGAGAGTCAATTCACTTATATTCTTCTTTTAGTGACTCAGAGCCATTTTATGTATTCTCTTATTTAAGTTATGTTATAACTTAGGGGTTTTAAATAAAATACAAAAAACCTTCAATTTTATTATCCTACCAAGAAAATACATTTCAAACTAATAGCCAATTAAATAAAAATGAAATTTTATTCCCCTGAACATGTAACAAAGACTTTAATATGATCAAGATTGTTGAAAATATAATAATGTCTTACACATAAGATTTTTTTTGCATTTACTTCAAATTAATAATTTTATGGAAGAAATAAGTTCAAGCCATCATACACAGTCTAGCTGAGGTATCAAGATTTTGTTGTGAATTCTATAACTAATACCTCAGTCAAACTATGTATCACTTAATGTAATATATTGTGTGACATTCTAGGAGAAACTACAATATTCAAAACATGTAAAGCTTAATCAAGGGTTAATATATCCCAAATAATATTGAACTTAAACATTAAAAATACTCTTGTATTCCTCTTATATTTCCACAATAATTCAACAATTGGTTTCATAATTTTTTATAGCGATTATAGAGGATGGTAACATGATAGTTTATATTGCATCCCCATTTTATACATTATTATTATGCTGATTTCTATAATTGAAAATCCTATTTTATGCAATTATTTTCATCATGTTTATGAGGTTTTCCATTTTTTAACATATAATGTTTCTTTATTTTTATGTCTTTGACAAATATATCTCATGAATTTGCTAAAATTAGTGTTATATAATCTAAGATTTTTTAAATCATTAATTTATTCATGTTGTCATATATCATTGGAAAACTTAGTTTCAACATGTTTTATTTTCAACTATATGTAAGAAATAATTTTGTTAATCATGTGTTTTTGTTTTATCTATTGCATCCTCCTTTCAATCCATATTTATTATGTTGATTAATTTTCATTGAAAAAATTATTTTATGTTTTCACAGTCCATAAAAATTAAATCTAATTATTTTGATATGACTACGTGTTTTTAACATGACATGTTTTGTATCACCAACTATGATCCATAATTAGGGAAAATAAAATAATGATAGATGCATTAAATTATGATCTCAACTACATAAAATAAAATATGATGTTTTTGGTATAATTATATGTGTATTTTTAGTTCAACATATTTTAAATGACCATTTATGTTCTAGTCTTTCTCCATATGATGGATCATAGTTGGTAGTATAAAACACATTGAGTTAGAAACACACACATATCTATATAATAAATCATCAAATTTTATATTATGTATATATTATGATATGTTTATGTGGTACATCATTATTTTAAACAACTAATTTTTCTATCATTGAAAAACCAAGTTCTAATATTAATTTGGATTTTTTCCAAAGATTACATATTCTCCTTATGGATATTATAATCACCCCAATATAAATTCAAAATTAAACTCTTTGATTTAATGAAACAAGTCAAAAAATACCTTATCTATTTAATCTTTTATTTCATTTTATATTTGTTATATCTTATACTTACAAGTTCATGTAAAATATCTTTAGGTCAATTTTTAGTAAATATATGCCAAAATCCTATATTTTTGAGTTGTGTTAGTCACAAGTTCATAAAAACACATGTTGTATTTTGGATCATAAAAAAAACACATTAATTATTTCATGAAATGTATGAACGATATTTTGATTAATGTGAATATGATGATTTTATGATATTAAATACATGTCAATGATAAATACTATCTCAGAACCTTTGAAATGAGAAACTAGGGTCTGATCCCATTTGAGAATTACACTTAGCATTGAATTCACCTATAACAACACACAAGGGATATGGGTGCCCTAGTTGATCATCCCAATTTACAACTATTGCCTTTTAAATAACCATGAATGAACCAATATTTTAAAAATTCCATTTATTTATATAATTGATAGCATAGGATGTTTACCATATCATATATGTGTATATACAAAATATTCATTATTTTGTTTCTAGTTGGGGTCATCCCTCCCAACCATGAAAGTCATTGGAAAAAGTTTTCCCTCTTTATTTTTGGGATGGAACCCAATATTTTCCATGGTTTGAATGGATACCAACCATGGCAAGGGGAAAAAATTACATCTTAAGGTTGGTATCCCTTTCAACCATCAAAATGAACTCTCCATGGTTTGGGGGGATCCCAAAAATAAAGAGGTAAAATGTTTTCCCATGTTTTTTTTGGGAGTGCTCCCAACTATTTATGTGTATTTTATATTGTTTGTATGGATATAAAATATGTATATAACCTCACTATGGTTGGGAGGGATCCAAATAATGGATATGGAAAAAATGAGTTCAAAATGTTTTCTTCTCCATCATTGAGAGGGCTCCTAACCATACAAATATCATCTCCATGGTTAGTATGGATTGAAATCATGGAGTGGGAAAATATTTTTCCCTCTAAATTTTTGGGATTCCATCCTCCATGGAGAATCCAATCTATGGTTAGAGGTGAGAGGGGATTGTTTTCCTTATCAATCCATGGTTTGGATGGCTCCTAATCATGGTGAGAGAAAATTTTCCCTCCTTATTCTTGGGAGGGATCCCACTATGGTTTGGAGACATCCAAACCATGGATAGTAAAAAAAATATGGGGATCCCTCCCAACCATAGATAAGTAAAATAAATTCCCTTAATTTCATCCTCTCAATGGTTGGGATCCCTCCAAACCATGGACATGATAACCCCATGCTTGGGATGGCTTGCAACCATGGAGAAAGATTTTATTCTCCCTATATTTTTTGGAACCCCATTTTCCCCCTACCATGGTTTGGTGTCCTACCAATCATGGATAGGGAGGATAACCTAGTTTCATTAATAGTCTGAAGTTGGTCACTCATCTAACATATTTTTACATATGGTTGGGAGGGATCTCAACCATTTTGGGGGAATAATTTTGTCCTCTCCATGATTATTATCCCTCCCAACCATGGAGATATCCTACCCAAGATTGGGATGGTTTCGAATAATTATTGGGAGGGATCCCAACCATGGAGAGGTATAAAAAATCCCCCCTCCCTAGTTGGGAGACCTCGAACCCATGGAGAGGAAATTATAATAAAGAAGGCTAATATTAATTTGGTTAAAGGATATTTTATCCAAATCCATTAACATGTCACTTATACTTCTCTATGATTTTGAAACCTTGAAAAATAAATTTAATAACATGGAAAGCATATTTCACATCTAAAATGAGATCAAGGAAATTATTCAAAAGGATAATTAGTTTTTTATCTACTTATTATACACACAAAAAGATTTATTTTTTGATACATGATATAGTGTTTCCCAAAAGAGTATAGTAAAATATCCATCATTATTCAATAAAATATTTATGGACCTAGTTATAACTAGGTATATCAATACCCTCTGTTAGGTTAGGAGTTGGAGATTGAAAAAAATGACTCTCCATGGTTGATATCCCTAACCCCTACTCCATTATAGGGATCCATCCCAATAATGTAAATGGAGGAGAACCTAATTTCTTTGTCACTCTCAAGATGGACACTTATTTGACATGTTTGGACATTTGTTTGGGAGGGCTCCCAACCATTGTGCAGGAAAACTATTTCCCTCCCAACCATATTTGTCACCCCTCAAAAGGATGGAGATAACATATCCATGGTTACCATATGTATAAGTGAGAAATATTTCACTAAAATTTTATTATATGAAAAATACAAGGGGAATTGACAAGTCTGTAGATGTTGAAATAGTTAAAACTTTTATCAACTATCCTTGGATAATCATTTGGAATTGAATATAAATTTTTAGTTTATCAAGTAAAATTTATAATTAGGTTAATAAACTATAAATTAATATTTTAATTGGATAATTTTTTTAGTATGCACAAGTATTCAAAATTTTCATTTCCCTAAAATTGTGAATACTTTTGTAATTATCTTTAATTATATCATGAATTAACTAAATTCAAAGAGTGAATATATAAAACTTATATTTATGAAACTAAGTGTTATAATATTCACATTCCTATTGAAATCATCAAATATTTATTATAAATCAAATATATAATATCTTTAATTTGTTGTATTGTTTATTATAATGTACATGTTTGAGAATTTAATGCCAAAAGGGACATGATTTGCTATGATTTAATTATATAATTTTAAAAATAAATTCAATTAATGACATTGAATTAATGTCTTAGACCATAATGGGGTTTTGAATATACACATAGATAAAATAAAATATTTTATTTATATTGGGTTCTCCATTCACATTAGATTCTTTTGTGACATGGAAAAAAAGTTAAATTAGTTTTTTGATAACTAGTTTGGTCATTGTATAGAATTTTAAGGACATGTTGACCACTAATTTTTTAGATCACAATTGAAAAAAAAATTTACTTTTAATATGGATAATATTAAATATGAAATGGAATTTTATCTATTTGTATACCATATTAATGTCAATAATGGTTATAGTACTTGTTGATCTCCTAAGACATGAACAGACTATTAAATATATTATCCCTCAAGGAAACATGACTATTTTGGATGTTTCATAATTTTAGTAACATGACTAATTTAAATATTCACACATTATATATAATATTATATTAAACATTTATTAAGTTTTTAAGTGTCCCTTTTTGTAATTTATGAATGTTTTTACCTTTTGGAATCAATCTAGTAATTGTTGGTTGATTCACTTTCTTAGTTGGTGTTTTCCCTCTAGTTTCATGTATATAATTAAAAATTTATTTTTATCCCATTAAATTTGAAATAATCTATATGGATTTCATCATATACATGAGAGTCACCATTTTCCATTAGGAACATTTCTCAATCCATCCATTTTCAAGTAAAAATATAGGTTGCCTTCGAAATACTTAAACATGTAACTAATACAATTTATCATATCTCTATTATGATATATTCTTATTAACCTTAAACTTTATAATAATTAAAATGGTTTTAAAAATGGAAAAGAAACAATCCTTTATCCCTTTTGATGAAGAGGAGACTTTATAATTTTTCATTGAAATCAGGGTCAATAGTTTCTCCTATGTTTTATTGATGGTAATGTCAAAGAACTCAATTAATTGTGTTGATATAATGAATAATTTTCATTGGGTTTATTCATAAATAATATTTATAACCTATTTATCTCAATCTCTTTCAACAAAAAGTTATTTTTCTAGGATCCCTCATATACCTTTCCATATTTTCTAAGTGGGGTTACATTTCTTCTCTTGAATT